>JAAEAF010008235.1:0-26369 GCA_011037195.1 Triatoma infestans | reverse complement strand
CAACCGGAAGTACCACTTTACTTGTTGGTTTTTTTTTTTTTCCTCAAAAATGTTTCCGACGATTTTCTTTAAACTTGACGTACAAAGAGCTACAACTTTTATTTGACATGTTTCTCTGGGAAAATTCATTTAAGGGCACAATATTATGGGTGAGGTATGGGAGTTAGGTTTTCATCTAAAGTGCTATTTCAGTTTATCAAACAATTCTATCACTTAAATAATGTTAATTAGAATCGAATATGTTGTTGAAATTCCCAGTTTCAAAAAAATCGGATAACCGGAAGTGCTTTTAATTACCACTTTACTAAATGATTTTTTCACTTTTCGGGATTTTCTCAAAAATATCTCCGACGATTTCCTTGAAACTTCGTATATAAACTACACATACAAAGATCTACAACTTTTATTTAAAACATTTCTCTGGGAAAATTCATTTAAGGGCACTTTTGGAGGAGAGGTGGGGTTATGTTTTTCCCTTGCTATCTATCATAGTTGATTATACAATTCTATCATCCAAACAAAATTAATTAGAAATAAATAGATGGCCAAAATTCTGAGTTTCAAGAAAATCGGAAGTGCGCTTTTACTGGACAGTTTTTCAATTTTCGACGACTTCATTAAATTTGGTACACAAACTATAAAATTTGTCAATTATAATTTTGAGAACTGGAGTAAGAGAAAGTTGTGTGAGTGTTTCACACCAGATTTTTCCTTCAATATAGACACCTGTGGTAGGGGAAGCAGGAACTTCTTGTCCAACCCTTGGCTGGCTTCGTTTGAAGATAGGAACTTGACGTTCTTAGCGGGTAGCAGGGAACTAATCTGACTGTGATATGTCTGTGTTATGCCATCACAGCATGATCGCAATACTTCCTCTTACCATGAGTAAGAGAAAGTAATAAATGAATGATCACAGAACTATTTTTTCTTTTTTCTATTGGTACCAAGATGAGATCTATCATCTATCTATAACACCTCATCGAAGTCTATTTTTTTCTAATAAATTTCAAGATCTGAGATGGTTCTCAGATGCGTCTTACTCGTTCATTAAATGGTATGTACCCAGGCTTCTATTCCTTCTCTAGATGATATCGTCTTTGGTCCATCAAGAGATGTATCGGAGTCTCTTTCATTTCCTTCACAAAATCTGCAGATGCTATCGCGTTCTTCGAGTTTCGAGATTTTTCAGACCTATACTACATTATATAATTATCTTTTATTTAGTAAATATAAAATTTAAAGAAAGGTCGTCTCGTTTGAAACATTCCATAGACAATCGTATGAAACTGGTATTGATGTATTCTAGATCGTAACAAATCGTTTTTTCACTCTAATAAAAAGTCATGGATGAACGATTTTGATCTGAATAAATTTCCTTGCCGGATCGATATAATTTTCATATTGATTCACATTTGCAATTTTTTGTTTGTTAATTAAGCTGTATATATTTATATATACAAACACACAAACACACACAGAAAAACAAGCAATATGTCCACCTAGAAGGGAGAGTGAGAGAGAGGAGGTAACAAGAGAGACATTTTTTTGTATTCAGCAGTAAGAGCAAGTAGTAAAAAGGAATCGATTAATTTACATGTACAAATCGATTTCTCTTTGTATCCTATAATTGCGCTCTTTCTTAAAAAAAACAAACATATAGTTTGAAATAGCCCAGCAGAGAGATCAAGTTAATTGACCAACAAACTGACAAAATTTTTGTCAAATCTTTTTTTTAATTGGCTACAATATTTTTGTTTTCTATTGTGAATTTTTTTTTTAACAACTGTTCTTCAGGAACACCCCTTCTTTATAAGGAATATTATTACAATATCCTCTTAACCCTTTTGAATTGAAAAAAATAATAATAGCAAGGTAAGAAGCCCTCAGGCCACGTGCTTCATTAAAACGTACATATGAAAATAAAAATAAAAAAAACCGGTTTTAAGATAGGCTATCAAAAAAAAAAAAACCGTAGGCAGTTTATAAAAACTCCAGGTGTAACAATTTTGTGACCAACAATCTCAGTATGCGCTTATTTCTTTCTCCTATATATAAATATATTACCATTAAAATAGGAATATTTAAAAAGCATGTTTAGTTGAATAAGTAAGGTCAGCGAGAGGTCGAACGAGGGTTGCTAACAACTGTCCCGTTTGATGTTACCTATATGCAAGTCGGGGATAGTTACACTCATTCAAACTTTTTTGAAATCAATAACTAATTGTTTGGTGGAATCTATCTTAAAATGTTTAAAAAAAATAAATCGTCCAATATATATAGAGGGTGTCCCAAGATATATGGATAACGACTTTTTCTCGGAAACTAAGATAGTTAGAAAACAAACTAAAAAATACGTGTTCCCGTAGTTTTTTTTTGTTAGAAAACCAAATTTAATTTGCAAATTTGTTTTGGTGCTTCCAGAAGCGAGATACAGGCACCAACTTTATTCTTTCAAATAGGGAAGTGTGGTTTTTATTTAAGAAATAGATTCCTCTATTTTTTTTGTAAGAAAAATTTACTTGAAGTGTTTATTTTTCTGTGAGCGATATTTTACAAGTTATGAATGAAAAACATGATTCTTATAAGAAATTTTGAACATGATCTTTATAACGGTTTTTTGATGATAAGAAGAAAAGTACTATTTATTATAAATTTACTCCATTATTACAGATCTTGCCGGAACTGGCCTCCCCATAGAGATGGTATTTCTCTGTCGTAAGGACAACTTGCAGGAAAACATGTGTATGAAATAGTACTTTTCTTCTTATTCAATCAAAAAACTGTTATAATATCATTTTGAAATTTCTTATAGGAATCATATTTTCATTCATAACTTGTAAAATATCGCTCAAAGAAAAAAACCGTTCAAGTAAATTTTTCTTACAAAAAAATGGAGGAATCTATTTCTTAAATAAAAACCACACCTCCCTATTTGAAAAAATGAAGTTGGTGCCTGCCTCGCTTCTCGAAGCACCAACACAAATTTACAAATTAAATTTGGTTTTCTAACAAAAAACTACGAGGACACGTATTTCTTAGTTTTTTTCTAGCTATCTTAGTTTCCGAGAAAAAGTCGTTGTCCACATACCGTGGGACACCCCCCTGTATATATGAATATATTTATTTTCGCTTCATTAGGCGTGTACCTTTGCTCTCAGCTTATAAAGGACGCATTCACTGATGAATAAATTACATTGGCTGATGTCTACCATCTTTCCTTATATACCCACTCAAAACTGAATCGTTTAAAGTTTCATGTATTAAAGTATATGTATCGCCATCTCTTTTAGGTTGCCGCGGCCATTTTCATTAAAAACACTTGAGTTTCCGGGTTAAAAACCGCCGACAGTGGTTTGCTATAAACGGAAGTTTCGTCCATGTTGCAATAAGCTTCTTCACGGTCGTTAACTTTGGTAAGCCTCCTTATTGGTTTCGAAGGTGTAACGGTGTCTCAACCTGGAAACTCGTGTTTTTCGATATATGCCACAATATATTTTTTTTTTTTTGCCAACAGACCTAGATCGTATGAAAATCTAGTAGAAACGGTGACTTCAAAGAAATTTAATTGCAGCTTTCTGAATTTAAAAAAGTGGTTTGCATTGTGCTTTTAGTATTTTGTTTTTTTTATTCATTACCCCAATATTCACCTCTGAAGAAAATAATATTTCCTCGGAGTTGTTTCACTGAATTCCTTCTAAATAAACACTTGCAGAACTAATGAGGAACAATCTGAAAATTATAGTTTCAAGATGCATGTATTTTTTTTTTTCAGGATGAATTTCTCCTGCTATTTCAGTTTGGTTTTATTTTTATGTGAAATTGGAGTTTATTATTTCACTTTATCTATTTATTATTATTTTATTGAACCATGTATTGTTTTTTTATTATTGTAATTGTCACTATTATTCTTAATATATTGAGATAACAACTTGACAGACGGTCATGAGATCATTGTTTTGTCAATATTTTTTGTGACTGTGTAACATAAAAAGAAAAAAATAATAAACTATCTATCTATCTGAAAATTCCATATTGAATGAATGAATGAATGAAACTGTTTATTAAGAAAATGATAACAGACAAAAAAAGTAATAAAATAAAGTAAAAATACAACTTTTTAAGCATAGAAAAAAAATATATATAAAAAAGAACAAAAACACTTTTAGACAATGGACAAAAGTCCGTCTGTCGAGAGTTGTATACATCATTCAAATATAAAATTACATGAGTACAATCTGTTCTATAAAAATATAATTTCACTTTATTACTAATTGGTACATAATAAAAGAACAAAAAACAAAAACCAGATCAAAAGAGAATAATAATGATTAGGAAGTAATTATTTACAAAACATAAGATTAAATTCTCGAAAAATCAATATTTTAAAGAAATAAAGAAAAGTAGAACCTAGTACCACAGAGATCAATAAAAAGGAAAATCAAAAAAAGACAAAACCTTCAATAAAAATTAAATTGGGAGACAAGGAACTCTCTCTAGGTCCAGGCTTTAGAAAGTAACGGAAAAGCAGGGTCCAATTTTCCCATTAAGGTACTGTATGCACTGTAGATTATCAATAAAACGATTATTCAAAATATTCGATCTAATGTCTGACAGTACAGAACACCTACCAATGAAATGGATAATGTCATCATTTTCCCCTGTATTACAAAGTGAACAAGTGAAAGTGGAATTTTGGCGCCAAGGCTGATAATTCAAGCTATATAACTCCCCTCTCGCCTTGAATATCGCCCTAATTTTCTCCGGACTGTAGTCATCATTTACGTATGACTGTATCTGGTGATCTAACTGCTTGTATACAGGATGTAATTCAGACTTAGAAACCATTTCTAGAAAGAGATTAAATTTAAAAAAAATCCATATTATTAAAACTTTATCTCATAAAATTATCTAAAGTGATCTGTATAGTCTTTCTAGAGCAAATTACAGTTTTGCATTTTTTGTGTTTCGCTTAGTTTTGCATGGTTTTAAATTATATATTTTAAGTATAATAATTTCTTGAATTTAATGTTGTTTAAATTACTTTGTGCTACTTTTACTTTAAAGTGATTTTGTAAAACATTAACGTAACGTTCGTAATATTTGTGAACATGTTATATTAACTTTCCCGATTTTTCATATTTAGAAAACAAATTTATTTATATATATATATTTTTTTTCAAGGATGGGCTGATGTAGATAAAAAGTTTGTAAAAGAGCCCACTTTTCTCGCTATTCCAACCATTAAACTGAACTCTAAATTACATGCATTTTCAATTAATAATATTTAAATAAATTTGAGTTTTTTAGGATTAAAGTAAATAGAGTAATGAACAAAAAAAAAAAAAAATAAAATGTCGTAATCAACGTAAATAGAAAAAGGTAATGCAAGTGAATTTAAATAAATACAAAGTTAAATGTTACAATTTTTCTAACGTATGTAAACGTTTCCAGTACAAATTACAGACTGTGTGAAACATCAAAAGAAAACTCTAGCAATTTACTAGAGTACACATACATCATGCTGGCACACACGCACAAACATACAAATATATAACTTCCAAACCGGGACTTTATTTTCACACAGCTCGATTTCCATGCATGGCTAAATAGTGCAAAAAGCTAAAACGACAAAAGAGAGCCCTCAATGTAACATCATACAAATGGCCGACCACCACCACCACCACCACCACCACCGCCCCTTCTGCAACCAAATGTTATTCTGTATATACGTTTGTTTACAAATGATGCTTTTTCAGTTTATATTTTAAATTTAGACAAAACCTTAATGAATGTTTTTTTTTATTTTTATTTCTATTAAAATTTAAATTAACTTAACAAAATATGATGAAAAATTAATGTATGTTTTTAATATTTAATTAGACGAAAAAATGTTATATCATGAATAAATCATGTCCACTTAGACAGTTAGAGACTAATCTCAACTATAAGCTAGGTAATTTTTTCAAAAAAAATTCCCAGTTTCACATCTGATTTAATCGATTATTTTGTTGACACATTGTAC
The DNA here is from genome assembly GCA_011037195.1 of Triatoma infestans. Classification (NCBI taxonomy): domain Eukaryota; kingdom Metazoa; phylum Arthropoda; class Insecta; order Hemiptera; family Reduviidae; genus Triatoma; species Triatoma infestans. Next base: position 20,347 of record JAAEAF010008235.1, on the reverse strand, counting down.
TTTATAATATGTATGCCAAAATTTGATGTGATTCAATACATTCTTCTACAATATTATATTGTCTGTAAGCTATAATATATTTAAATAATTGTAAATACGAGTTGCACTTTGAAAGAGTGTGTGAGTTATGTTCCCGCTCACTTGAGAATTTATTTCATATATTTTTTGAATGCCCTATTTACAGTTGTTTCTGGGAAAAATGTCTAGAAAAGTTTGTTTTGGAAAATCCAATTTCAATTTTGAGTTTAAATAATAATGAACAAGTAAATAATGTATTTCTTGTTGTTTTTAATTTAAGGCGCGTCAACATCTATGGTCATTGGCGCGCCCGGAGACTTCTCAGTGCACTGCCGGCCTCCAGACAGTGTTCTCTCGTTACAGACAACACTGTCCATCACCGGACAGTGAGCTGTAGAGGCTCCTAGGAAGAAAAAAAAATCTAAGGTTAGCACAGCTGGTCTCGAATCCCGGTCCAGTACGCTAACCACTTAGCTATTCCCTTCTCTTAGTGTATTTCACTTTATCAAAACGATGTTAAAAATCCAGATCCTTTAATTTAGTTTGGTCAGTTTGAACTCAATTTATATTGTCATTTGTATTCTGGATAATATTGTACTTAAGTGTATATTAGAGAACTTTATAAAACTTTATTAGGCTATAATTATTTGTAAGGATTATATAATAGTATAAGGATATATATATATAATCTTGAAGCTGAAGATTGTTTTTTTTTTCAAATTTGATTTGTCTTTGTTTATAATCTAAAAGATCTAGCCAAACCCTAAGTATAATGAAGTTGATGAGGAGAGAAATTGGGTTAGATTAACTAGACGAGATATGAAGACACTGTTATAATATAGCTATAAGTTTCGCAAACTGCACTGGACTTGTAATGATTTTATAGAATAAAGGGTGAGAGTAAAGTTATGACACGATGCGATGTATATGGTTGAATCTGATAGATTGATGTCTAGATCTCTCACTGGCTTATATATAGGTTCTCCCCACTCTAGCCTGCTTAAGTCAGAGAGTACCAGAGAGAGTCTGTTTTTTCTCGGTCGGGCTTCTGGCTTATATACAGGTTCTCCCCACTCTAGCCTGCTTAAGTCAGAGAGTACCAGAGAGAGTCTGTTTTCTTTCGGTCGGGCTAGTGTTCTCTCTCTTGCCGTTACACTAAGTGCATGTACTATTTGTGGACCAGTCATTTATAATAAATAAATAAATAAATAAATATTATATTGTGATGAGGGACCAAGCTCTATGCTATCCGAAGCCCCTCTGGGCGCAAAAATGGGAGCCTTCTCAATGCACTGCCGGCCTCTAGACAGTGTTCTCTCATTATAGACAACACTCTTCATCTCCAGACATGAGCTCCCAGGAAGAAAAAACTAAAGACAGCACGCTAGACTCAAATCCGGAACCTCCGCGTTGCTAGTCCAGCTCACTACCACCGAGCTAATCCCTTCCCTTCTCTTCTATTTACGTATATACTTGTTAGATTTTATAAATTTAAGCTTTTACAGTCTGCAAAGTTCTAAGATATTATTATCTGAAAAATGATGCTTCTAAAATGTGTCTCTTTGTATATGGATTGCTAATCTGATAAATAAAATCTTAAGAGTATTCTGAATTGACAGAATAATAAAAAGGAAGCAGGGCTTAAAAAAATTTCGTATTTACATATTATATTTTTAATAAAAACTTATTTTTATTTTTGGAACTGCCTATTACTAACTTTTAAAACAAGCAAAATGTGATGAAGAGATAAGTAAACAGAAATATATAAAACTAAACTATAATAAAATAAAACTAAATAAAAGAGAAAAATTGGGAAAAATACCGATCAAGATTCAAAGGATGGCCTTTTTTACTTTTTTTTTATCTAGCGATCACGATATCTAGTGATTACGAGGACATTAGCGCTTTAGTCTTTAGGAAGGATTCGCAAGAAGTATTGTCTGGTACAAGTCGTGGATCAATAGGATAAAGTGATGGGAAAGTTTGGAGTGAAATTTAATATATTGAGGCTTGGCGAGATTGGGGACAAAGAATACGAGTTTTAGATCAGTGTGGACAGTGTGGTTGTTGACTTAAAAAGGAGTATCGACGACTGTGCAAAAAAATGTTTGATTGGAGTGATTGGACAAGCCAGCAGAGCTATGTAGAGTATTTTTTTTTTTGCTTGAAAGTATCAGTTTGAATTATTTGTCGAATAGTCATTTGATCACACGTTAATGCACGAAGATGCGATTGTAGGAATCGGGATAGCAATTACACGGTTCTTATTTTCGGTGATAAGTATTGCCCAGAATCCAAATTTGATTAAAATAAAACAAACCAAAAAAAAAAATGTTAAGTAGGAGCGCAATATTTTAGAAAATGTTTCTCGAATTCTTTAAAATTTTCTTGAAAACGACTGCAATAATTTCCATTAAACTTGGAATGTATACTGCATTCTTATAAATCTATCATTTTTATTTGAAATATTTTCTGGCAAATTAATTTAGGACGTTTTTTTTGGGGGGGGGGGGGGGGAGGAAATCTGTCATGTAATCACATTCAAATATTCTCTGCCTTATGTTTTAACCAACTCGCATACTTGGCACCACCTTGTTTATATTAGGCCATTAATTTTAGTTGACGTTTCCAACTTTTAATGCAATTTATTTCATTTAATATTTTTATTGAGTGCAATAGATTCGTGACAATAGATTTTTTCAACTTTTTTTTCTATTTATGTACGAGATATGATGAAGAGATCTACACAGTGAAATATCAATAATTAAAATGCATACATTATATCTGGTTATTACAAAAGTATTATTTTGTAGAATTAATGTGAACATATCTTCTTTATATAGAATCATTAGTGCGCATGAAAATTAAGTTAAATATATATACAGTTAGTATAATATGAAACGAAGGGTGTAACTTGTTATATTTTATGAGATTATTTTCCTACCGGGTATCCCGTCGTCTTATGTCACGTCCTCTGTCTTCATTCTTACCAAACATCCTTCTAATATAAGGGATAGGTAAGAGTTCGGAAGGCGAAGTAGTAAAGATGTCTTAGCAATACCAGCAAGTCCCCCCTCATGACAAGACAGCCAGTTAAAGACTCCTACAAGGAGGCCAAGCTCGTATTTAATCTAATTACAGGAATAAAGCCTATTAAAGTAAAGTAAAGCAATTTATATCCAAGCGAGAGATGAGAATTATACAGCCATAGGGAGGAGAAGTAGGTATATATGAGAATTGAAGGAAAGTAAGAGAGAAGCCTTGGTAGGTGGGGGTAGATGCGAACTTTCTCCTGTCTACATGCTGGTTGACGCAGAGTGTGCAAGCGGTGGTATGGCGCTGCTACTATCCTCCAGTTCTGTATATTGCGCTCCAAACTCGGCGAAAATTTCCCAAGCACGTATAAAATAAACATGGAACTACGTGCAATCTCTAACACCTCCCACCAACATTGAACACTTCTTCTTCATCGTGCGCCTTTTCCTTTTACGCTCTTTACCACTCACTCCCTCTTTCCCCCTCTCTATTTCAACTCTCTCTCGCTCAAACACATACATGAACACACATATAAATATATACATATTTACACACAAACATAGAGAAGACTGCAATTTGTTTTCATTTTACGATTATAACCCCAGGAGGTCGGTCCTAAGGGGCTCTGGTTTTAAAAGGGTATGAGGAGTGTAGTTAGAATTTCTCTACTCAGAATAGTAGTAGCAAGCAATAAGAGTTGTATATATAGAGATTGGGGGGTTGGGGTCGATGAGTGGGATAACGCAAAAGGAGAGAGTGCTTGGAGAATTGGTAACGGCGGTGGGGTGGCCGGGGTGAAGAAGGCTAAGGTTTTGCCGGTGGAAAGTTTATGCTGAATTTAAAACGCTTTTCTAGCTTCTATATCGTAGGGAAAGTGGGTAGAGAACGGAGGTGGAAGTGATGCCAACTTTTGCCAGATAACCTCTCCAGTGGGTTACTGTAGAAGCGAGCTAGTTTTGGTATCCCTGGCTACTCCCACAGGTTGTTAACTTCTCCTACAAAACCCTTCTATTACAACTTTACCTCTTCCAAACATATAAACTCATACTCTTCAACATTTATATACCTATATACATAACATTATATATATATATATATTTTCAGATATATACCATATAATCATGGTGATTATACTTTTAGATAGACATTAGTGATATACACATACTATGTAACTTATATTTATATAATCTTTATTAGCAGCATGTATTAATAATGTTGTATGACTATATCTTTCATATTGTTAATAGCCTTACTTCATCCAAGAAATCATTTACTACATAGAATCTCCATCATTAGTTTGTACATCATTTGTGTACTTTCATACCGTTAATTAAACGAATTATAATATTATATATATATATATAGTTATATCAATATTTCCCTAATTAATTAATTGCTGAATAAACAAAATTTGTACCAATTTTTTTAGTCAAGGACGTTTTATTCTTATTAAAGAATATCTTCTGTATATTGTTTAGGTTTCAATGTATTGGTTGTAGAATTTTAAACCACTACTAGTCTTCCAACAATGCTTTATTTTATGCTAACATTGTAATGGGATCCGAATCATTAAGATTCGTGAGGATCCGCAAAACCTAGTTACTTGCTACCTCGGCCAGACTAGAGAGGGGGATTCTATGTATATAGAGTCGAACATCGTCTACAGAGAACCGGGAGATTATATATATATATAATCTCCCTCCCTAGTCTGGCCGAGGTAGCGAGAATTATATTTCGAGATTTCAATGTAATTTTCAAAGAATACATAGAAAGAATAAAACGGCAAAAATAATTAAAAAAAAGCTACACATTAAGTTAATTAAAGATTTTAACGATTTGGAAAATCATTAAATTTCTATTAAAATAACTGTCCAGAACATATCTCTGAGTATCGGTATTAATAAATATTTTCAGAGACATTTTCCGTGGTAGCCTGCTTCATTTTGTGGTCATCGACCGGTTTCGGGCGTTCGCCTATCTTCAGGATGCTTTCTTCGACAGTGTGCCAACACAGACTCGTACAGAGACTTAGTTCACCTCTAGATGAGTGTGAAACTAAGTCTCTGTACGAGTCTGTGTTGGCACACTGTCGCATCCTGAAGATGGGCGAACGCCGAAACCGGTCGATGACCACAAAATGAAAGCAGGCTACCACGGAAAAATGTCTCTGATGCTTTCCAGCTCTGCGGAACCAACCACCACAACAAAATAAATATTTTTTTTAAAATATTAATTTTATTGGTTGTTAATTCAGACGAAAATGTCTATGTCAAATTTTAATATATTATATTCAAAACTTTTTGTTGTCATAATGTTAAGTCATTAATTTTCTTATTGTTCTATCAGATTGAAAAACAACTTTCACATAACTTTCTCTTAATGCAGTTTACAAAATCATTATTGAGCATTTTATAGTTAGTACACCAAATTTAATAAAATTCGTCGATGTTTTTATAACTAAAATTACGAAAACTGAAAAACTAATTTTCTAGCTGCCAAGTTTCTTGAAAGTCTGAATTTTGGCAATCTATTTATTTCTAATTAATTTTGTCTAGATCGTAGAATTGTATAATCAACTAAGATAGCACTTTAGAGGAAACCATAATCCTACCCTTCCTTATGTATTTATTAGGATGCAAGCATTTATTAGCGTGAATGGGTAAGTTTCTAAGTTTGTAGGATGAATGGCTTGTGTGAATGAGTGTGGGGGGACTAAATCGGCCAGGGTGGCAACTTTTGGTCGTGTGGATTGTCTTCCTACACTTTTTTAATTCTGGGGGCTACTGTCTCTTGAAGGGGCGGGGATTGGCTACCCCGGCACCTGTGTGCATGTGAGTGTGATAGCAGTGTAAATAGTGTACATATTTTTAATTTAGGTTTAAGAATAATTGGTGCGTAAGTATCGGAAACACCACCCCAAATTTTAGCGGAACGTATTCCATTGGTCTTAAATGAATTCCCATTGGCATGAATTTATTTATCCGAATGATTGATTTTTGGTGCAATGAATGCATTTATTTAGACGAATGTTTACTGTAGAAAGGTAACTATGTGTAATCACAGACAGGAGTATGTTGTATGAGACGATGGAGCTGGATATCTTACAGTAGTGATGGTTTGCTTTTTTGCATATTATGGCTGATGGCGAAAGCTAATGCCAAAAAAAAAATACCCCTCCTTCGAAAGCCATCTTTAATGATTTTACCCGGACAAATATTACAAATAAAAGCTGTAGCTCTTTATATGTGTAATTCATATTCCTAGTTTAAAGAAAATCGTTGAAGCCGTTTTAGGGAAATTAGCAGAAAACTGAAAAATATTTTTCAACAATATATTTATTTCTAATCAATTAATGCCGTTTATAATATAGACATATAGTTTAAGTCATCTCTCTACACGAATGGATTGCAAACTTTACTCTGACGATTCATGAAAATTCAAAACCGGTCAGAACTAACAAAATGAAGCATCATGCAATGACGGATAAAATCATAGATATATATAATTTGTCCACCAAGATTCACGAAAATTGTTGTAGTTTCTTTTTTTTGAGAAATTCGCTATAAATTGAAAAACCAAACAGTAAAATAACACTCCCGATTGATGAATTTGGATCTTAACCTGGTAATATGGTTTGGAATTCGTAACGTAATATTAGTTTGGAATTACCATAATTGTTCAGCGTTAAAAGTCAGTTAGTTATAAGATTTGTTTGTCAAAATTGCTTAAATTAATGATAGGGGAGAGTTAAGAGATTAATTCGTGATAGGGAAGGGATTAGCTCAGTGGTTAACGCACTGGCCTCGCACGCGGAGATACCAGGTTTGAGTCAAACAGTACTGCCAATAGATTTTCTCTTCCTAGAAGCATCTTTACAGCTCACTGTTGTCTGTAACGAGAGAACACTGTCCTATGATTGGCAGTGCACTGAGAAGGCTCCGGGCGCTAATGACCATAGATGTTGAAGCGCCTTAAATTAAAAAAAAAATAAATAAAAATAGTGATAGCAATAGGGAAATTGGATTTATTATTATTATTATTATTTTATTTTTTCATTAAAACTGATTAATTTCAAAATGTGACACATAAAAACCTTAAAAATGATCACGCCATTAATTTGAAATATACCTTATATTTTTGAAATATATATTCCTATGAAATTACAAATGGCAGAAATATCCAACTATAGGACAGCCGTACATAAAGTTCGTTAAACTGGTATTAGAGGGGGTGTCTTTATTTAGAGAGGGTGTTCTAGCTTACACCCCCTTGCTCTCACTATGATGACGGCGAGATGGTATAGTTCACCCCTTTGCAGTAACCATATCCCTCCTTCCATATTAAGATCCACCCTATAAGGTGGGGGTTATACTGAATAAAAAACCAAGCTTTCAAAAATGGTAGTAGCGATTAATTGTGGAGGTGTAAATAGATGTTTTTTTTTTACTTTATTTATTCGTGTTTTTTCAGCCTGGTTTTTATGTTACTTGGAAAAATTCTTTGTTGTCTTTTGTTCAGAATTATTGCTGTAAGAAGAATAATATTGCGGTCATGTATGTTTCCAAAACTGAATTTACTGGAAAACTAATGTATGAGTTATCTGAATTCGAAAAGAATTTTTCCTAATTCGAAAGATCACTGGTTTGTAGAACTTAGGAAAAGAAAAATAGCAGCTTAGGTTTTAAATTCGATGAGGTTTATTCAACAGTAATGACACAACTGATTATATTTCCAATTTGGTATATTAAATCAATCTTAGAATTTACCCAATTTTCGACATAATTTTCTTTGTGGTTGTCCCATCTTTCTATTAGTGTTTTTTTTTGTTGCCGGAAGTAAAAAAACTATTTGTGCCTAAGTGTGAGCTAATTTTATAAATGATTTGTTTTCAAATAATATATTTGAATCCTTCCTTGGGTAAGCGGCATGGGACAGGATTTCTCTGACTAAATTTTGAATAATTTTAAGCATTGATGGCACATTTAATGGACAAGTATGAATATTCCATTCCTCTGCCAACAAGGTCACCTTTTTTAGGATAGTAGGCTTTCACTTTATTTTCAATCACCTCTCTACGGTACTCACTATTTTTATTCCTAAAAATTACAGAAAACTAGGCTTTTAATGTCTCGATTTCCAATTCGATTGGTCGTCTCGCACATCACACCTATTTGTTCAATCACTATTGAAGTGATCAACCCATTTGTAGAGAGAGATTCGCAAGTTTCATATACCTTACACCGTATTACTTAAACTTTCGGGGCTAAATTTCACAAGATTTTTTTCTCCTCCTCCAAAACTAGGAATCGTATCACTGAACGCTGTTCATCTAAAATTCTGGAGAACTTGGATGTGTGAATGAGTAATTGAAGGTTATGTAACAGTGGTCAGCTATTTTAAACTGATGACAGGATGGTTGCAAAGTTATTATAATACTGAAAAGCTCATTATTCTTATGTAGTTTTTCTTTGATTTATAGTTGTTTTGTACAGCCTCATTTTTTTTTTTTTTTTTTGGACGAAGCACGAAGCTTTTGGTATAATCAGTTGGGCGACATGAAACTCTTCCTTTCCCAAAGTAGCAGTTTTTCAATTGGTAGGACCCAAGATGTCCCTAGCGTTTGAGATATGCAAATTAGTTACCTATGCTTATATCCTTTCTCATCCGTCCTTATAACTTGCCTCGCCCAGCTCAACCTATTTAATTTTATCGTTAAAATCATTTTCTGATTCCCTGCTATTCATATATCCCGTTTTCTTTCTTTTTCTCTAGACAAGAGTAAAAAAGGAAATCCTTTCTTTCAGATAACTATATCTATATTAGTTGGAATTTCTTTCTTCCAAATGTTCCTTTCAAGAACATTGAGGACTGCCCATTTCTGATCGAATGGGAGTTTCATCAACCCTCTCTTTTGTTTGAGGTTTCATATCAGATTTTTTTTTTTATACAAGTTCTTACTAAGAGATTAATAAAAGATTATGATTTCATCACGAATACTTTTATATTTTCGAAACGTTGACAATTTATTTCTCGAGGGGTTGTTTATTTGTATTAATATTATTAGTAAGTTTAGATGGTATAGTAAATACCGAATAGGGCCTTTAGTGGAATATCTAAAGTTACAAATCTCATTGAACCCTCAAAAAAATGTGTAATAGGATCTGAATCACTAAAGATTCATGGGATCCAAAGAACGAAGAATCAAACTAGTTATGCGTTACCTAGGTCAGACTAGGGGGGAGATTCTATATATATATATATATATATTGAAAATGAATATATGCATATATATATATAGCCGAGCTAGCCCTTCAAGAGAACAGTTTTACAACAGTTTACGACGAGTTTACAACCAGTCAGCAACTTTTCTCATCATCAGCCAGGTCTCTCTCTCTCTCTCTCTCTCTATATATATATATATATATAGACAGAAGGGTGAAAAACTGAATTTGTTCTGTGCAAGTCTGTGTTGTCACTCTGTCTGAAAAACGCATCCTGAATATGGGCGAACCACCCGAAAGCGGTCGATGACCACAAAATGAAGCAGGCTACCACGAAAATGTCTCTTGATATAACAGGACTTTTTGTCATTAATTTCAACAATCATATTTTGTATAAGTTTTTAAGTCCAATAAACAAAACAAAGTTATAGTATATATATACATATCGCTACCTAACTTCTATATACTTGTAAAACAAGTCTTTATGCGTTCTTTCATTATACAGTGTTCAGCATATATTCTAGTTTATTTCGCTAAAACCCATTCTCTCTTTTTCTCACATCCATTATCAATGGTTCCAAATAAAATAACAGACTTATATTTATATCGTATGCCTTACAAAGTTTAAAGAAAATTCATTTCGATTCATTTTCAAGAAAACGGAGAAAATCATGAAAACTGAAAATGTCACTCCTTAAAAAGAGGTTACTTATTTTGACACTGAAAACATTCCTCCTCAGATGGTCTGGTGATAGTCCAAATGGAATATGAAGTTTGAATTATGTTGCATACTTCATGTGAATTTGTGTGTTTGAATTATGCTGTTTTCGCATAGATAAAGATACAGTGTGAGTGTGTGTGTATGAGAAAGAGAGGGAGTGAATGTGTGTCACAGAGAGATAGAGACCATGTTCTAAAACAACTTTATTCATGCTTAGAAGATCTCAAAAATATGAGCTCAATTTAGAAGAAAACAGAAAGAGAAAGTAAAGAAGGACTTCCAAATCACAGTAATGACGTTCACCAAAGACATGTTGCAGAGCTGGAATATTCCATTAGACAATTTAAAAAAAAATGTGAGTAATTAATTTATCATAAATTTAGCAAATTAGAAAAGAGGCTATTGATATGTTTGTCTAAGACATGAGTAGAGATTCTTAGTTAAATGGAAGATCGTTTAGAGTTTTGCCAAGCCTGGTAATTACATTACTATAATGGTATATATTATATATATATATAGCGAGAGAGAGTAGAACATTGCACGCAGCGCGATACCTTTTACAAGAGTGAACCATACACACACACAGACAGCCTGGTGCTCACCAACACAACTATTAATTACTGGTGTTATTTTAACATCTTATATCATTAATTAGGGCAGTCGTTAATATTCAACTACTACAACTACTACCAACATCTCCGGAGTACAGTTCAGCAGGAAGTTGTGAGCAACGACAGAGAAAGATCTCACCTTCTTCCTCATCTTCGTTAGGGAACCGGGACACTCTCTCTCTCTCTCACTGTCTCACTCTAACCCAGCCCATTGCCGTCGGCTGTTCCTTCCTTCAGAAAGTATAATTAATTACTGGTAAGCTAATTAATTTTCAAGCTGAGGTCATAAAGCAGACACTGGGTATACCTTTACCAGTTCCCTAGGAAGAGGTAAAAGGCCTATGGGAGGTTTTCTTAGCTTGCAGCACTGTAATATAAAGAGCGTAGTATATTCACTTGTATATTGGAGCCAACTTAAAAGGTTAGGATAATATTTTAGAGATAGGAATAACACACTTCCATAGTTCAATAAAGATAATCTTTTATTATTATTATGGTCTTCTAGGCTAGACAAATTGATTTTAACATAAAACCCTCTTCTTTTTATCAGTTTTATTGTTGAGCTAAGGCAATCTAATTATTTACTTTCTTATTATATTACTACTAGAATTTATATTATGCTGAAATTTTATTATTATCGATTATATAATATTAATAAATATATATATAGTGAATAAAAAGAAATTAGAGTTAGGGCTTGATGGTTTTGTATAAAGACGCCTCTGCTACGTCACCAGTATAATTAGTAGTCAATTTTGCCCTCTACAATTTATAATAGGTTTAAATAAGATTTACAGGTAAATAAAAATATTTAGATTTCCGAATCAGTCATTGTTAATATTATAGACTAATTATGTGAGGATTAAGTCTTTTGACATTGTTCGAAACATATTACATACAACATATCTTGTAACAAGAAATATAATAATAAAACTGTACTTTCCAAATGGAGGGCATCATTCAAAAATGTTTATGCTACCATTATTAAAGATTTTGTAATAATCAATTATACATTTTTACTTTCTCTTACTCCTAGTAAGAGGAAGTATTGTAATCGTGTCAAATTTTCGATATCAAGTTTTTACCTGAAATATCCGTTTTGAGGTCCCTTGAGTCCAAAAAAGTGTTTTTTAGCAAATGATGTGTGTTTGTATGTGAACAGCATAGCTCAAAAACGGAAAACCGTAGAAAGTTGTAACTTGACATTCCGTTTAGGCATCACTATGGCATCTGAGTGGGTCACCTGTCAAAATTCCTTAATCGGAAGTACCATTTTACTTGTTAGTTTTTTTACTTTTTTGCATTTCTCTCAAAAATCGCTTCGACGATTTTCTTTAAACTTGGTATATCAACTACACATACGAAGAGCTCAACTTTTATTTAAAAATTTCTCTGGGAAAATTCATTTAAGTGCACTTTTGGAGGAGGGGTGGGGTTATGTTTTTCTCTAAAGTGCTATCATAGTTGATTATACAATTCTATCATCCAAACAAAATTAATTAGAAATAAATATATGTCCAAAATGCGAAGTTTCAAGAAAATTAGTAAACCGGAAGTGCGTTTTTACTAGACAGATTTTTCAGTTTTCGACGATTTTCATTAAATTTGCTACACAAACTATAAAATTTGTCAGTTATAATTTAAGAACTGGAGTAAGAGAAAGTTGTGTGATTATTTCACACCAAATTTTTTTTATATTGTAATTGTATATTTTTTACAAAATATAATGTTAAAATTAAATAATGTAGTAAATATTTTTAAACAATATATTTTTTTAAAATTTTAGACGTCCATTAAATTAAAGTTCATAAAACAAATTAAATTAGTAATGTAATCAAGTACTTTCAAGTAAATAATTTTTGGTATTTTATCCGCCGTAGCATGCACATTCCTTTTGTTCCAGCCCGGTTTCGGATTTTCATCCTTCGTCAGAGGAAATTCACCAAGTTCGTGTAGAGATTGTGGTGGTTAGTTCCGCAGAGCTGGAAAGCATCAGAGACATTTTCCGTGGTAGCCTGCTTCATTTTGTGGTCATCGACCGGTTTCGGGCGTTCACACTAGCTAGTTAGTGTGAAGCTAAGTTACTCTATACGAGTCTGTGTGGTCACACTGTCTGAAAAACCCATCCTGAAGATGGGCGAACGCCCGAAACCGGTCGATGACCACAAAATGAAGCAGGCTACCACGGAAAATGTCTCTGATTCGTGTAGAGAGTTCATTTCAACAGATTTTTTCTGTTACACTCATACTTGTTGTGGAAACCAATTCAAGGTGAGGAAACACTGAATCAGCTAGGTACCAGCTAGGTGGTCGTCTGGTAAAAGCACTTAGAAATCTGCTGGATTTCCGGCTTATCAAAGCAATAGAAGGGGGACTTGAGGGGAAAGATGTTATAGGAAATCATATGAAGGTCGTATGATCGATCAATCATTACATATATTCGATAGGATTTTTATATATACTTTGAGTTGTCGATAAGCAGTTTATTAGTCTGATTGCCTGTACTCATCTTGAAATATATAAACTAAATATAATTTAGTTATCACTGATTGCTGTTTATAAATTAACCATATATATATAATTGTTATATTGTTGTGTTTTTTTTTTAACAGAATATCTCAACAACGAAAAGTCGCAAGAAGTTCAAACTCGGTATTCCGTTTAGGTGCTACCACTGCATCTGATGTGAAAATCCATCAACCGGAAGTGCTGCTTCAGTTTTTCGTGATTTTCTTAAAAACGGCACCAACGATTTTTCTTTAAATTTCGTATACTATCTGCACACGTAAATAATTATCATTTTTATTTCTAACATTTTCTTGGAAAATGGATTTTTTCCAGGAGGGATCTGGGAGAACGGTAGCGGTACGCTTTCCTTTAACGTACCGCTCAGTATAATATATGATTTTTGTCACTTACGTAATATTCATACACATTTGTGGCACTGATATAATCCCAAATTTGAAGAATATCGGCTAGTGGAAGTTACGGAATGGTTTTTGAGTTTTTTTTTGGAATTTTCTCGGAAAACGGCTGGAACGGTTTCGTTTGATAGAAACGTTTTTTATTTGAAACATTTTTTTTTTTTAAATTGGTTTTAGAGGGAGGGGCGTTAAAAGCAGAATGCAAATTTAAGTTTTCTTGTTTTTTTGGACATAAGGACCCGCAATACAAGTAAAATGCCCACCACCATTTTGATGGCCAGCCCAACATTGTAGCATGATAACTGTAAAGAAAATTTCTTGTTTAAATTGTATTAATAAGAAGTATGTCGCGTTGTAAGAGAATATCGTTTTACGCTAGATTTTTTTTTTTTTTTGCACTCAAGAAACAAATTTTTCTGGTGAAAACTAGATCGCAATACTTAATCCACTTCCAAAGAGGTATGAGAAGAAATGCAAATTCTGGGAAATAAATGTTTGTCTTTGTTTTATTTATTCTAAAAAATTGTTTTCATTGACGGAAATGGGGCCCAGCAAAAACAAGAAGGCAAGGTTCTTAAATAGCTGGCAGGCATATCAGATCTGTACAATAGAACAACAATCATAATCATCAGTGTGTGAGACTGCTGTTGTTGATGAACATCATCCTATCTACACTGATGATGCGAGAGCATTACATACGTTCAGACAACAGTATTACTTATACTCAAACATACCATAGAGGTGTTCTCTAAAATAGAAATGACTTTCACCATATGACAATGTTTTGGTTTTATCTCCCTCCCGTTCATTCTTCCTCTCTCCCAAGAACGCCATGGTGTAACAGCCAAAAGAGAAATATGATATTTATATATATATATATATAGTTTGTGTTGTCAGCATGTTTAGCAATTAGTTAGAAATATTCATTTTAATTGTCCCTACCAGTTGGGAGACATACGACAACGAAAGTTCCAGACACCCAGACGAAGAGAGAAATAGAAGGAAACATTGCAAAGAGACTTGGCACATCTGTTGGTAACAGTCTTCTTCTAATTGTTTCACTGTTTAATGGGACTTTTCTTATTAAGTATACCCTTACTCCCCACCTCTTCCTACAAGTACTTCGGGCGGGTACTTCTGGTAAGGGCTTCTCTGTACGAGGCTTTTAGGGCTAATTAAGGACCCGGCTTTCTCCCTATTCCTATTTCCTACTCTACCTCTATGGAGGAGAAGACAGCATGGCAAGTTGTAAGGTCCCACTACTCTGACGTAATTAGAGATCTTGATTTTAATTACTACCTTTCTATTTGACTGTGTGTGTGTGTGTGTGAGAGAGAGAGAGAGAGAGAGGCCATGTACTTCACCTTGCTTTCTACCATTTGAGAGAAATGTATGCGCAGTACCATTGGTTAGATATTTATAATATATGGCCAGGTTCAAGGAAAACTATGATCAGTTTATGGGATAAAAATATTTGTTATCTGCATTAATTGTTTTCAATTAATATTTAATTTTCACGCCTCATTTATTTAAGTTATTGCTTATTTATAATGCTTTTACTTTCTCTTATTTATGGTAAGAGGAAATATTGCCATTGTATTAAATTTTTGGAAATTGAGTTTTCGCCAGAAATTGACGTACGAAAACGCTTTTCAGTGAATGGTCAGTATGTGGGGTAAAATATCCTCAAAAACGAAAAATCGTAATATCGCAGGAACCTCGTGCTTGGTATTCCGTTTAGTTACTAATACCGTAACTGATATGAAGATTTTGTTCGAAATCCATCAACCGAAATGGTGACTTTATTTTCTTCGAACTATCTACACAGATAAATACCTATCGCTTTTATTTGAAACTTTTCCAAGGAAAATGAAGTTTAAAGAAGAAAATAGTTGGAGCTGTTTTCGAAAAAATCTCGGTAAAATCACACTTCCGGTTGATAGATTTTTAGCAAAAACCTTCATGTCAGATGCGTTATTAGCAATTAAACGAAATGCCAAGTTTGAGCGCTCTGCGTTCATTGATACATTTTGTTCACATATAACACACACACACACCCATACACCACACGTACACATGTATCATAATATTCGCTAAAAAAATATTTCGAACTTAGGGTACCTCAAAATATGTATTTCCGGTGAAAACTCAGTTTTGAAAAGTTTGACACGATCTCAATACTTCCTCTAAATTGGAAGTAAATTAAAAAGATCAGAAGTAGTGGTCCCATATGTAAAATTGGTTTTTGGATTCTCTTTTCACATGATCGAATAAAGAATTTTTTTTTTTTTTTGACAAATTACACTGAGCTGGGAGCTGAGGATTTTCTCTATACGTTAATGGGAAAGATACCAAATTCTTTTTAATAAGGATTTCTATGTACTGGTATAAATCTTTTTTGGGTTCGGGTGAGTATGTAAGAAATCGATAAGTATAAACAAATTAAATACAGATTTTATAGATAACCAATTTCTGGATTGAATTCCTGAGATTAAAAGAATAAACGAAAAAAAAAAAATCTTCAGAATATCTGCCTCAAAGAATTAACCTTTCTATCTTTTTTTTCTTAAGCTGCAGCTTAATTTTGGTTTCTTTGTTTGATTCTTTAACCCCACTTTGTACTGGTTTCTGACTAGCTTATTAAGAATATTTGTCTCTATTATAATTAGAAAATTTAATTAAACCTTCTATTATTTGAATTGTTTTTGTAGTTTTAGGTCGATGAAATATTTTACTTCAGGCACATTCTTGTAGAAGAACTCTTCGTATAGAATTTAATAATATCTTCAGAGCGTTCTTTAGACACACAGACACATACACACGCATAAAGGATGCGCAAAAGACTTTTCCTTAGACTTCAGGGATAGATGAATGATGACACAACCAGCAGTAGAAGATGCTGTGGATCTCTTTGTAAGTTCCAAAAGGAATTTGAAGTTAACTAGAAGGTGGATGTTATAAAAGGGAAGAGAATAACCCATTTTACGAAGTAGTTTATAGAAGTAGTAAGTGAACACAGCCTCTTCATATATATATATATTTGGGAAAGCAACCCAAGTTCTTGTAGAACTAGATGATGGTAGAAGAAGATGAAGAGAAATTCCCCGTGTACAAAAGGTGAGGCCACCCCTAGGTCTGGGATAAAGCCCGGTAGAATGTAAGAGGGACGGTTCTTGTTGGATATGGGATAAGGAACGTTTCACCCCCTAAAGCCAGAGATCTTTTGTTTAGAATTATTGGGCTTTTCTCCGCGTACAGAGAGCGCGCGCGTGTGTGTATGTCCTGAATAATAATAATAACGTAAAGGAGATGAAGGATGAGAGAAAGGAGAGAGAGACGGAGAGAGAGCGAGAAACCTTATTACTCATTCACAAATCTTGTGAACACAAACTTCTAGAGCTTTCTATACAAGAAAGATAGCAAAGCTGGGTAGTAGCTTTTGAAAATTGCATTTGCCTTTCCTAGTTTTGTCCTTCGTTATTTCCAGAATGGCACCTTGTTCAAGGGCACATACATACGTACACACAACCCTTTAATTCTACCATACTTGGGAATGTGAGTGTGCGGTAGCGTGTTATATCACCACCCCTTCATCAGGGCTTCTTCTTCTTATACTATATATTATAATAAAGGAACCAACCACGTCTCTCTTTTACACATCCCTTTAACACCCTTAGCCTTGGCTAAACCTTTCACAAAACTCTCCTTCTTGTAAGGGACCTAATGACGTATGTACAAGACAAATGGAATAAGAAACATTCATCAGAACAGACTCACAAACATACACACAGAAATACAGTGGATTTTCAACAGTAGAAATAGTCAGCGATGCAGAAGGGCCCAAACACACCCAGTCTTAGTTTGCCCCATTCCAAAGCATGGCTCTCAGACACAAGAGCCCTCTTGATTCTGCACCAGTACGACAGCTTTAATTTGTCATTCCTACACTTCTTGTACATACATTCACACTCATATACACATGCACACACACAAACTTCTCTTCCAATCAAAATACTCCAATTTTCATGAATACAATCACTACAAAATTTATATAAACATTAAGATATGGTTACATCGAAGCATACGTATATATATTTGAAAAAGTCTATTGTGATTTAGAAACAAGACTTTCTCTTACTTCATTTCAAAATTTGAGAATAAAGTGGGGTTGTTGAAGGATAGGAATTGTCTGGTGTGATTGAAATAACAAAATATGGTAAACACTGTATAATATAATAAGTGACACAC
This sequence comes from Triatoma infestans, assembly GCA_011037195.1. Lineage (NCBI taxonomy): Eukaryota > Metazoa > Arthropoda > Insecta > Hemiptera > Reduviidae > Triatoma > Triatoma infestans. Next base: position 2,568 of record JAAEAF010008235.1, on the reverse strand, counting down.
TGATTGCCTGAACTTTACACTTAGAATGGTAGAGTGATAAAGGGTAAATGACACGTAGTAACTGGCGAGTGACCTCAGTTATGAACTGTCCTTTTTTTCTGTCTCCCGTCGCTGTATTTATGTGGTTTCTCCCACTCTAGTCCGAGAGAGTAGTCCTGCCATTTTGTTTCTCTTTCTCTGCTACGAATACTCTCTTTGGATACCATTACAAGAATAAATGAATTTCCTTCATACTTGGCATTTTTGTGATACATTTAATCAGTGCTGCTCCCCGGGCTTACACCATCTGGATACAATATTTTTATGCCCCTCCCTCGTCCAAAAAATAAAAAGTAATTAAAAATACCTCAAAGACGATACACGCTCACTTATTATAAATATATATTCACTAATTATAATAAAAAATACTTATCTTGCTCATGATGGAGAACGTACGACGACTAACGTATATTGAAATAAAAAAAAAAGACCAAGTATAATAACATAATTTGTTTTTATTTATTTTTAACATTTATTCTTCAATATATATTCTTCTTATTCTCAATATTTAAACAATATTTATTCTTCAGGCATTCTTTACATATCTTCTTCTAAATTTGAGTTGTTAAATATTCCATTTTCAAATGGTAAAAATATTTAATCTTTCTTGTGACTTGTTTTTCAGTTTATCACATTTTCAGTCAACATTCGGACGAATTATTAAATACTTCATTATTAAATACCTATCTGATAATTATTAAATAATCTGATAATATGGACTTCTTAAGAAAACTGTGATTTCGGTAAGACGAGTAATTGTTACTTTTATTGGAATAAGAGATTGCTAAAATGTTAATTTAGGCATCCAACGTAATTTTGCAAAAATATTTGATTGAAAAATTATTATTATTCAGGAAAAGCAATAAACAGGAAATGGTTCATTTTGTTAATTTTTTTTTTTTAAATATCTAATTATCATTATATAAATTACTTGGAACAAAGTTCAGTTTAAATAAAGGTTATTGTTTGTTTTAGGTATGATTAGAGTTAGCATTTTTTGTCTTCTTCTTTTTTTTTTTTTTTTTTTTTTTTTTTTTCTTTTGTCAGGGTTTCGTTACCGTCGACTCATTCTTGATCTCTTTACCCCCCCTGGTGAAGCGCAGCTAGTTGGCATTCTTATATAGCACCCTTCAAGGTTTTTAACTCCCCTGAGAAATCTCGGATCCTGGGAAGGTTTAGGCCGGTAGGATTTCTTCCTTCCCCATCTGGTCAACCCAAGCACTACTAAATCTTTTTTTTGATGACCCCGGAATCACAGTCCGTGAGGAGGTGAATCGGAGTTTCCTCCGCCTCTCCACAGAATCTGCATATGCCGTCACCTACTAGGCCAAGCTTTCTCAGGTGCCCCCTGAAGACTCAGGAATCTCCTCCTCTTCCTTCGGACGCAATGCCCCGTAAGGAACCCCGTAAGAATACGGATCCTATTCTTACTCAGACTGATGAAGGCTTTCGATCTTTCCTGGTTATAACCGCCCAGACAGACCTTGGCCTGCCTCAGTCCCGGGATGGTGTTCCAGAGACGAGCTCTTTTAGCCACCTCCTCCTTCTTGATTTCTTCCAGAAATACTTGGTCACTGACTCCACAAAAGGGCTCTGGCCCAATAAGAGGAGACACAGCGCCTTCCTTTGCCAGGGCGTCAGCTGCCTCATTACCATCCACGCCGACATGTCCCGGCACCCAATGCAGGGTAACTTTATTGCTCCTGCCTAGTTCATTAAGTTTGCCTAGGCAATCCCATGCCATTTTAGAACTGAGTACGTAAGAGCTCAGTGCTTTAATGGCCGCCTGACTGTCGGATAGGATAACAATCTCCTGATTCCGATATCCCCGATCAAGGTTCAACTGAGCGCACCTTCCAATAGCGTAGATTTCCGCCTGGAAGATGCTAGGAAACTTGCCCATGGGTCTGAGTGTTTGATTCTAGGCCCAAACACCCCTGCCCCCGTTCCTTCGAGGGTCTTAGACCCATCTGTATACCACTTAATGGCATGCTTGCTAATACTGTCCAGGGCGGATCCATCGCTCCACTCTCCTTTCGTACTTAGCTTCGTAGAAAAATTCCTAACGAAGCTATATTTCTTAGTCATGCTATCTCTAGGAAAGTCCCAGGGGAGGGAGCCTGCAGAAGGGGGCATTCGCCCCCCACCGCCCAGCCCACATCCCCCCATGCCCTCCCTAGAGATTCTGAGGAGGGCTCCCTTCGCCACTCGCTCCACCATTAGGTGGAGCGGTGTGAGATTGAGAATAACCTCAATCCCGGCTGTAGGGCACGTCCTCATAGCTCCCGTCGTGCATAGGCACGCAAGGCGCTGTACTTTGTCAAGAGTCTTCTTGACCTTCTCGAGCTTTGCTCTGCTGTACCATGCTACTGCGCCATAGGTGATAATAGGTCTCACCATCATAGTGTACATCCAAATAAGAATTCGAGGAGGGCATCCCCAGGACTTGCCCGCCACCCTCCTGCACACCATGAGAGCGCGAGTAGCTTTACTGGCAGTTACTTCAACATGCCTATTCCACAGAAGCTT
>JAAEAF010008234.1:0-31072 GCA_011037195.1 Triatoma infestans | reverse complement strand
AACCGATTTTCTTCAAATTTGGAATTATACCAATAATTTTAATGCACCTGAATATTATGCAGGTGGTACAACCATTATGTGAAGTGGTACTTTAGGCTGAGAGGGAAGCTAAACGCTACTGTTGCCCCACTTAGTGACATACTTCACTTGACATGAGGATCCCTTGTTCCACTTCTTTTTCGTACATAGCTTCGAAGAGAAGTTTCTACTCCCTAGGGAGGTTCCAGGAAAGGAAGCCGACTGAAGGAAATGTCCGCTCCCTAGAGCCTAGCGCCCATATCCTCACGCGCCCTCTCTAGAGATTCTGAGGAAGGCTTCCTTTAGCCACCCTTTCTACCACCAGGTGGAACGGTGTGAGATTGAGAAGGACCTCAATCCCGGCTGTAGGACACGTCCTCATTGTTCCCTTCGTACATAAATGATAACTGGCATAAATATTACTTACATTTTCATTTCTTTGCAAGGGTTGTTGACGAAAATCTGGATCTTCTAATGGACATACTTCAATTTTCGTCCATTTTTCTAATAGTTTCTTCCAATGCCTCTTTTCAGCCGAACTACAATGTGGATTTAACACAATACACACCCATAATGCACCTGCAAAACATTTAAATTAACAAAATTATCAATTAATGCAATTAAAGAAATAAATTTTTCTATATAATTGCAACCTTTAAAAATATTTAATTGGGCTAGCCATAAAAAAAAAGGACTAGAGTTACACCCTTAGCGGACTTGTGTGAAGCGCACTCTGTCAAAAAACCATCAAAGCTTGAGCAGTTTACATTTAAACCTAATTCGCAGATTCCCTCACAAACCCCCCTCTCTAAAAAATCAAGTTTTTCGGAAAAATATTTCAAACAAATAGGGAGTACATTTTTTTTTTTGTAAATAAAAGTCGCACTTCTACTTAGCCGATTTTCTACAAATTTAGAATTCTATCAATGTTTCCAATATAATAATTAGAATTCATAGGTGTGGCGCCACTGCATTTGATTGTCGTTTACACTCCTGGGTACATCCAAGTTTCACGTCTTCAGTCTCAAAACGCTCAAGAAAATCTCGCTATCACGAAAAATTGGGGGGGGATTCAGTAAAGCCCCGGTAGTAGTGTATTTATGGGGCTTCTGGGCCAGAGGAGCGGTGGAGCGAGGCTCCTCCCGACCCTTTTTGCTCCTCCCGGCCATTTTTTTGCTCCTCTCTCGTTTGCTCCACCCGTCCTAATGTGCTCCCTCCCGACATTTTTTTTTTGCTCCTCTCTCGCTTGCTACACCCGCCCTAATGTGCTCCACCCGTCCATTTGGCTCCTCTCTCGTCTGCTCCTCCCTGACTGTTATGTGCTACGTGGAGCCAATCGTGTAGAGAGGAGAAGTGTGTACTAGTCTTTTAACTTACTACATTTCTTACACTACATATATGCGGAGGAGCTGTGTACTAGCCTTTTAACTTACTACATTTCTTAAAGTATAAATTAGAGAGGAGCTGTGTACTAGTATTGCAGTCTATATATACACTTTCTTTGTTGCTTTTAGAGCATATTTTTTTTTTTTAAATTATTGTGCATTTTAGTGTTTATTCCTGAATAATAATAATTTTTTTCTTAAAGCAAATCTTGATCCTGGGAAAAAATAAATAAAAAAAGATCTCCTCAATAACCACAAGACTAAAAATTTATGTTTCAAAAAAACTAATAAATAACAAAAAAGACTTAAAAATTAAATATTTTTTTTGTATTATTTTATAGATTTTTGCATTTTGTTTCATAATTTTTATTTACTGCCATAAACCAAATTTTATAAAAACCGGAAGATAAAACATTATTAATTAATATTTAGATCATCCCGGCGAACAATCTTATAAGTGGGATTTATTCAATGCTTTTTTATCGTGTATAATCAAGCAGTAAGCTGTAGTTTCAGCAGGGAATGCAAAGCTAGCTTCAAATTCAAGCCTTACATCTACAGGACCGGTTTTTATGGATTCACATTGTGTTGAACAGTCGATTACAATAATCGGAGCCTCGTCTCTGTACTCCGCCAAGAGTAAAGGTGAAGGATAAGACTCGGAATAGAAACTTTTTTGAAAATTTGAGTACATATGATACAGCAGACTATATTGATTACTAGTAAAGTTGACATTCATATCACTGTAAGGGTATGATTTTGAGTTGAGGAAAAGCTTAACATTTGTCAAATTGCAGTGTTCAAATCTGCTTGAATCTTTCTCAGGATTGTTTTTTCTAGAAGTCTGGAACCCTAAAAGCACAAATCGTGGTTTTTCCAATTGCGAAGAAGTTTTTACCGTCCACAGTTGTCTCTGAGTGGTGGGTAGTAGAGGATAATCGTACAGTTCCCAACTTCTGAACGCTATTGGTATAATATTTTCTTGTTTTACACTTTTCAGCAATAATAATCTATTGTGATCATTTATGCGCCGATAGGGAATTATCCAAGTCAACGTAGTTAATTCTAATTTTGCTTTTTCGAGCTGTCCGTCCACACTGTTTGAAATATAACAATTGTCATCTCTTCTGGATCGAATTAATATAAGTTCTTGTTTAACATTTATAATTATCTTTTGATAATCTTCTGCAAAACCTAGCAACATGTGTAAGCGAATGCACACATTGAAATGGCCTTCAGCTGATACGAGCTCCAAAGTTTTAGACCGAGCTGGTATCCAACCAGCATTTTCAATAATGCTACTACATTTCATTGATGCTAATCCTTTTAATGTACTTGTGATTCCAGGATTTTTTATTCTATCTACCTCTGTACCACAAATTTCATAACGAATTTCCTCAAACAGAAAAGCAAACGCATTTTGAGTTAATTTCGCGTTTATCGGTGGACCTGATCCATCTTCCTTTAAAAATTTGCCTTCTATGTACACAAAGCTGTCACAAGGTAATGTGTAAATATCTTGATGTTGAACGGTGATTCTAATTTCTTCACCTGGCTGTAATTTTGTTGAAGCGTACGGATTATGATAGTGAAATTCCACTGCTTCTACTGACGCATCAAATCTCGGGCTTTCTTCTACATGCAACATTTCCATTTCGTTTTTGGAAGCAATTTATATCCAGCTAGTTTTACAAATTTTATATTTTCTTTAGACACAAGAGATGTTTTTCTGTTGACTTTACCAGGAAGACTAACCTTCTGCTGCTTACTTCCCCCCTTTTTATACAAGCTTGTAAAGTCCAATCCCATCGCGATCAGAAAAATAACTAAACTTGGAATTAAAAGTAAGTTTATTTTTAAAGATTTAATAAATATAATAAACAAAGATGGCCCCGCAAGTGTTTGTATTTGGGGCTTGATATTGTTTCCTATTACATGTAATTCGCACATTCTTACAAGTTTGTATGGTGGTTTGCAATTACCAGTGCTATCGAAATATTTAGCTAAATTTCCGGTCTTCTTGTAACAGACCCAATGAGTTCCGCCACCTGTACTTCTATCTAGATTCAGTATCGCACACTCATTTAGCCAAGGCTTTTTTTTGGGAAGTTGATCGCACATAAAAACACCTCTGAAATTGGGTATATTTTGTTGACGGGCAAGACGAGAAATATCAAAATTGGAAAGATTACATTTTGGAAAAGTAGATAATAATTGTTTTGCTTTTCTCGACAGTGGCCATAATCTACCAGCACCACCTATTTTTTGAGGCGTTTTAATTATTCTTTGCTTACGTTTCCTTCTACCCATGTTTACTGGATGGAATGTCAATCCATACTAAGAAATGTTTTGTAAGTAATGAAACTTTTATACATTTAAATGTTTGGTTTGACATCTACCCAACTGTTGTGAGAAGAATCAAATCCCAGCCACTTCACTAAAGCTTTTCCCCCTTTTATTTGTATCACTTTTTCCACTAAAAATACATCTGGATATTTTACTAATTGTAATTCTTCTTGGTAAAATCCACCCGCAATTTCTTGTCCACTAGAATCTTTTAGATTGTATGTGGGTGGATTGGTTCTCTTAACTTTACAAATTTTAAAGATTTCCGTAGACCATGACGGTGTGTATCCCTTGCTGAATTGTGCCTTATACTTTGATATTCTTACAGAATCACCTAACTTAAATTTAGGATTATTAACAGTCACAGATTTACTCGAAAATACATTTTCCAAAAGATCGGATTCAATTTTACCGGGTTTTACAGAAGCAGGAGCCATGCCAATTGTTCTATGTTTTTTATGATTGTATTCATTGATTAAAGATTTTAATACATTCAACCACTTATATGAAAACGCTGGAGACTAAATTTTTTCCAAATCATCGTTTTTAGGGTTCTTATAGCTCTTTCTACCATGGACGCTTTTAAATTACTGTAGGTGAGTAATGATTAATATTGTTGTATTGTAGTGTTGTAATCTGTGTCAAATTTTCCGATATCGATTTTTCAACCGAAATATCCATTTTGAGGTCCCCTGAGTCCAAATGTGTTTTTTAGCAAATGGTCCTGTGTTGTGTCTGTATGGTGTGTAGGTATGATGTATGTGAACAGCATAGCTCAAAAACGAAAAACCGTAGAAAGTGGAAACTTGATATTCCGTTTAGGTATCACCGTGGGATCTGACACTACGTTATCTGTCACAATTCCTCAACCGGAAGTACCACTTTACGAGTTGGATTTTTTACTTTTTTGCAATTTTCTCAAAAATGGCTCCAACGAATTTCTTTAAACTTGGAACATCAACCACACATACAAAGAGCTACAACTTTTATTTGAAACATTTCTCCGGGAAAATGCATTGAAGGGCACTTTTGGGGGAGGGGTGGGGTTAGGTTTCCATCTAAAGTGCTATTTCAGTTTATTAGACAATTCTGCCATCTGAATAATGTTAATTAGAATTAAATATGTTGTTGAAATTCCGAGTTTGAAAAAAATCGGATAACCGGAAGTGCGTTTACTTGACCACTTTACTAAATGATTTATTCACTTTTTCAAAATTTTCTCAAAAATGGCTCCGACGATTTTTATGAAACTTCGTATATAAACTAAACATGCAAAGATCTACAACTTTTATCTAAAACATTTCTCTGGAAAATGTCTTTTAAGACACTTTTGGGAGGGGTGGGGGTTAATTTTCATCAAAGTGGCTATCCTAGTTCATCTACAATTGCTATCATCCAAACTAATTAGTTAGAAATAAATAGATACTGAAATTCTAAGTTTCAAGAAAATTAGTAAGCCGGAAGTGCGCTTTTACTGAACAGCTGTTTCAGTTTTTCGACGAATTTCATTAAGTTTGGTACACAAACTATAAAATTTGTCAATTATAATTTTGAGAATTGGAGTAAGAGAAAGTTGTGTAGTGTTTCACACCAGATTGGATCTGCAAAGCCCCTAAACCAAATTTAATTCCCCCATGAGGAGCTTACATTACAACCCCCAATGACCTAACTATAAATTATGCCTCCTCATACCCCTATAAACCTAACCAGCAAACATCACAATACTTTAAACGATCTCCTTCGCATTCTTACACTCTGAACTCCCCAAATCCTCAGAATTCTTATAAATCCCTCAACAACAGCAACCACAAAGACCAACAAGCTTTAGACAACCCAATAATGCCCCCTTCACCTAATGGATGAAACCAAAGATGAACAAATTAAAAATTTGACAGAACGACTAGAAAAGTTAGAGAATTTTTTAGAGTACGGCAACTGTCCCAGTGTCGAAGAATCACACCCCTCAGGAATAAAACCACTCCCACATTGCACTGACAAAGGGAATTATAAATGGCTCATAGATACCGGCTCGACAAGGAACTATATTAATCCCAAAGCAATATCTTCAAACACAACAGTTCACCCAGAACAATTCTTTGTAACAACATCCACCGGCTCAAAAGAAAGTTATGAATACATAATTCTAAATTTACAACCCACTTAGGAATCAGACATGACGAACTATACGTGTTTCCCTTCTCAAACAACTACGACATGCTACTTGGGAAAAATACCATGCTAGAACTAAACCTTATTATAGACTTTAGCACCAACACATTAACCTACCCGGGACTCACAATCGAAATGAAACACAGCACAACGGACGAACAACTATTTGTACAACTCATGAAAAATCTCACATTCCAAAAGAAACTATTGAAACCTTGATACGCACAGACCACATGTCCCCCAATGAAAAAAAACCTTTATTAAATTTACAAACCAAATATCCAGAAATCATAAAACAAGAAAACGACACACTTGGCGTCACCAACCTTCTTGGCACGAAATAAAAACTCATGAGGAAACTCCTGTATATTCCAGAAACTACCGCTACCCTCAAGTTTACAAAGAATTAGTCAATCAAGAAATTGAAAAATTATTAAATAACCAGATAATTCGCCCATTTGATTCCCCTTACAACTCTCCAATATGGGTGGTCCCCAAAAAGGAAGACGCCTCTGAAAAAAAAATAAGAATAGTTATAGACTACCGTAAGCTTAATGAAAAAACCATCGACGACCGATTTCCCCTTCCTAATATCGAAGACCTTCTGAACCAATTAGAAAAAGCCCACTATTTTAGCGCCATAGATTTAACTTCTGGTTTCCACCAGATCGAAATGGACCCGAAGTCAATTCCCAAAACCGCCTTTAGTACAGACTCAGGGCATTATGAATTTCTCAGAATGCTTTTTGGACTTAAGAACGCTTCACCCACTTTCCAAAGAGCAATGAATCGCGTTTTTGCCAACACGAAACATATTTTAGTCTATATGGACGACATTATTGTTTTCTCCAACTCGATTGAAGAACACATAAACCACATTTAATTTACTCCAAAAACATAATCTAAAAATACAAATGGATAAAACAGAATTCTTTAAGAAAGAAATCTCATTTTTGGGACATATCATCTCCGCAGAAGGCATTAGGCCAAACCCACAAAAAGTTACAGATATAAAAAATGTTCCTATCCCAACAACCAAAAAGAAAATCCAACAATTCCTTGGTCTGACTGGATACTACAGAAAAATGATAAGGAACTACGCTAAAATAGCTAAGCCACTGACAGAAAAACTACGACAAATCCAGGACACCATTAAAATTGACGATTCATACAAAACCGCTGTTCAAACACTAAAAAACATGCTCATCAATAGCCCTATACTGCAATTCCCCGACTTCTCCAAACCTTTTACGCTAACCACAGACGCTTCCAACTTTGCCACAGGAGCCGTCCTATCCCAAAATAAAGATGGAAAAGACCTCCCCATCTCCTATTCATCGCGCACCCTAGCGGCCCGAGAAGAAAAATTGAGCACAATTGAGAAAGAACTATTAACTATAGTGTGGGTCTGCAAATATTTCCGACCATACCTCTACGGCCATAAATTCACCATAAGAACGGACCATAAACCCCTACAATATCTTCATAATATGAAGGAACCAAACGCAAAGATGATCCGATGGAAATGTCAGCTATCAGACTACGACTTTAACATACAACACGTTGACGGAAAAACTACTATGTAGCGGATGCGCTATCCCGAAACCCCGTCCAAGAATCATACATGCTACAAACAGACTCAGACGATGACTTAAGTGACTTGTTAACATCCCCCTTCGCGAATGTACTCGACTAGATCAAATACTAAATGCTCCTGCAGACGAAGAACAATTAGAAGACATAATTAAAGACTTAACGATACAGCAGAAACCCCTGAAACTAGTGACACAACAACCCCCACACAGGCGGAACAAGTTACCAATCAAATAATCACTATTACAGACACAAGCAAATGCGTTAATACAGAAAAATATCAAATAATTATCAGTATAGGAAACCCAAACGACAGTAAAACGAAAAAGTACTTCGAAAAAACAAGACTACCACGGCAAGTGGCGTGGGCACATGCAGAAACCCTGAGAAAACTTTCACTAGAATATTTAAAACCCAATACCACATACGGGCTTTACTGTTCTAATCAGTCCTCCGTCATGGACAATATCCTAAACGAAGTATATGTTTGAGAATATTATTATTACGACTTACCGTACAGTACGACTGAAACGATACTTTAAACTTAATATAGACGTAGAAGACAAAGATAACCAACAAAAACTAATACAAAACCAACCCAAAGGTAAAACCTGTCATAGAGGAATTACGTACACTTACGAACGACTAAAACAAAAGTATAATTGGCCTTGTATGGTAGATGACATTACAAAATTCATAAACAACTGTGACACATGTAAGCAAGTCAATCTGAAAGAAACCTCCCAAGACAAGAATATCAACTGACTCCGACCCCTACAAAACCGTTCGAAAGACTCCAAATCGACTCTCTATTCCACTCCAACCACTTAATTCTAACCCTCAGTGACTGCTTCTCTAAAAGAATGACGGCCGACCTTATAAATACAACTAACAGCATAGAAATTATAGACAAAATAAGAGATTACCTTAGTATCTTCCCCGCTCCAATTGAAATTCAGGCGGACAATAGCAAGGAATTTGCGAATAAAGGATTTGAATCGTTCCTAACCTACAATAACATATCACTCTATTTAACAACCCCGCATCATCACAACTCAAATGGCTTAATTGATCGAGTATACTCGACATTGATCGAAATCCTAAACCTAATAAAAACTGACGATCCACAGCTACCTTTAACTCAGACCCTCCATTTAGCACCCATAGCATATAACAATACCCCTAACAGCGCAATAAAACTTACACCAAACGAAATTACGTTAGGAATCACTCTGTTATCGGAACAAAAACAAGCAACTCTACTAGAAATACTGACTGAAGAATACCACAAAGAGAAAAAAATTATTCATAAAGCTGTTAAACACATAATCGACAAGGAAAAGGAAGAAAGAACGGAGCAATTAAATATAAATCGTGAAAAGGTAGAGACCCCCTGAGGTCAAATCTATATTCAAACATACACAAGAAACAAAGCAAAACCCAAATACAAAAAAGTAACCTCGACGACAAATCTCAGAAAATTCTTACTGGAAAGACCAAAACAAACAAAATACACCTCGACCAACTCAAGAGACATAGAAAATTTGAAAAACACTCAAATTTTCCTTCTTGTTCGCAGGACGATGAGGCTAACGATCCTCCTCCTGACACTTCTGAGCCAGGAACTAGTGGCCTATAAATAGACAGACCTTACTAACGGCCCGGGCATATTACCAATAAAAATACAAGATTCTTACATAATGGATAAACACTTCACCTACATGCATTCCATAAACTTATGAGACTTGAAGAAGAATTAATAAACATTGACCATACTCTAGACCCCCTTACCGAACCAAAGGAAAACCCTAAAAGTAATTACACGGATTCACTGAAGAGTAATTCACATACCTTCTTCAAAGCCTATCTAAAAACTCATATAGCCTACATACAGGACAAACTGGATCATATAATAATCAATTCAAAAAAGACAAGAAATAAGAGAGGCCTTATGAACGCTCTAGGAACAGCAATCTCCTGGATCACCGGAAATATGGATACAAACAGCAAAGAACAATAAGACCAAGTAATTAACAAAATTGAAAGAAATGATCACCATCTAGAACATAACATTCAACAACAATTAATAATAAACAAAAAATTAATTACTGCATTTAATAAAGACTTGTCTATAACAAGAGACAACAATTCAAAAATCAAGAGACTTCTTAACTATGATATAAGTAACATCCTTGAAATAAATCAACTTTACTCTACCTTACAGGCAGCCCTAAACTCACTAACAAACAAAATAAATGACATAGACGAATCAATCGAATTTTGTAAACTAAACGTACTCACTATGACATATGTATAACTAATCTGCCATACTATAATGATAATAAAGAATATAAAACTATAAGTATACCAGAACCAAAACCATTTATAAAAAGTATAGATATAATAAGTCAGTATTTAATTTATAATACCCCCACTTATAAGCATTGCCAAAAACAAAATGAATTTTACCATTTTAAAAAACCTAAACCTACCTACTAACCTACTACTTTACTACAGTTCGATAAAGAGCAATTAAACAATTGCAAGGCAATATATCAATACAAAGAAGTAGATAAATTCCCAAACACACCAAACCTCGCCAATATTTCCTTTTTAGACCTTCACAACCTTAATATTAATTCTCTACCATATGAAGCACTTGAGGAAGGAGAAGAAAATTCCACCAATCACACTCTCGTCTTGTTCACACTAACCATCATCATTCCATTGCTTCTTTACTACACTTTGCCTTTCACTACCGTTAAGCACTATATTATGTTTGTAACATCGCAGGACACCAAAAATTCAAAGACCAATAGAAGAGGAAGTTCATCCACCACCACCAACTAGTCGAACAACCAGTACACCAACTTCTCCAACTCACATGGCCACCTACCAACAGCACCTTCAAAAGCTTCAGCCTTTCGTGAGGACCCGAAAACTTAAGGGCGGAGGAGTTATATCATAGAAAATGCTAACACAGCACCCAGACACCTACGCACGCAATCCAGATAATAACCAACATATATACAGTAGCTAAAACCCCCTCTGCAGTCAGTCAGCCAAGTCAGTCCGCCGGAAGCAGTTTAGTTAAGTGATATATATTTTGTTAAGAGTCTAGTTAAGTGCCATATGTTATTCTTTTATTTGTACCATTAAATAATAAAGTGTTCTTTTTAAAAAACACTTTTGTGGCACGAATAATATAACTCGCGTTAATTCAGGACAACTGGCCAGGCCGTATTACTGTTATATTGATAGCTGAAGAAGTGCACACGAGTGTTGGGAACTGTCCCTAACATTATTCAGAATAAGCTGCTGTACAAGAAAACTTGTGCGAGATGGGTTCCAAGACAATTTACGGACGCCCACAAATAAACCACTAAGAAAAAGTGGGGAGGGAGATCCTTTGACATCCCCCTACAGCCCCGACCTCACCCCATCATCGGACTTCCATTTGTTTGGGCATCTTAAAGAGGCTTACGTGGGAAACATTTTCAATCCAATTTTAAGAAGTTAAAATCAGATGCAAAAAGTGGCTTAGAGATCAGTCCAAAGAATTTTATGTCAGAGAGGCATACACAAATTAGAAGAACAATGGGACAAGTGTTGCTGGGGGACTATGTTTGAAAAGTAACCAAAGTTTTGTACTGATCTACAACGATTTGTCTCGTTACTCATTGAATGACCCTCGTATTACAAGAGATAATTAGGAATAACTTATTCACTAGAACCCTCGTGGAGAGTTTAAATGAACAAAAAAAAAAAAAATGTGACTAACCTAACTGGTCCCATAATTGACGGCATTTATCAGTCATCGGTGTATTCTGTGATTTCCATAAGATTAATCTTGGATCGGATAGAAACTGTTCTGTAATTAATGTCAACATCCTTGGGCCATTAGTATCTCGTGCCCTTAACATTTCACGTACCTGTAAACAAAGACAATAACTGTGTAGTTTGTGCTTAGCTTTGGTATATTTATGTCTATAACTAATCTAAATGTTATTTACAATACTTTAATCACAAACAACTACTAACTTTCTACAGAATAAACATTCCGTCAACAGTAGACATTCATTTAGTGTGGTTTTCCTGGTCAGCCACACACATCGTAAGTAAGGATTTTTTTTAATTTTAATTCCACATTGTTTTTAATAATTTTATCGTTAAATTACTTTATTTGCTTAATTTTATTAATAGAAAATGGTCATTTCTTTTGAGCATATCCGTCAGCTCTTGCGGGGGGAAGGACGACATGTACAAAAACTTGGTACATCAATTACATATACAAAAGCTACAACCAACTTTTATTTGAAATATTTTTCCCGGAAAAATTCATTTAAGGCATGAAAACTTTTGGTGGAGAAATGAGGTTACGGTTTCCTCTAAAGTACTATTTCAGTTTATTCACACAATTCTAATCATCTAAAATAATATTAATTAGAATTTAAATATGTTGTTGAAATTCCGAGTTTGAAATAAAAAACTCCGGACGACCGGAAGTGCGTTTTTTACTAGGAAATATTTTTCAATTTTTTGCGATTTTTTCCGGTAAAAACATCGAAGAATTTCATTAAATGTGTTGATATACGTACTAACTATAAAATTTATCAATCACAATTTTGAAAACTGGAGTAAGCAAAAGTTATGTGAGTGTTTCACATCAGATTTTTTTTTTTTATTCAGGGGACCTCAAAATATGTATTTCCGGGGTGAAAACTCAATTTTCGAAAATCTAGCACGATCGTAATACTTCCTCTTACTAGAATAAGAAAAAGTAAAACAAACTTGATAAAAAATAAAATCAAATGAAACAGATCACCTTCGCAAAGAGTGAGTTTAGTTGTTTATTAGCATTATAGTAGCTTCCTTGCGCTAAATAAGATTTGACTTGTTCGCAAACTTGTTCTTCATCTAAATGCCAGGTATGTTCATCGTCTGCATTAGCTCCGGCTGTGGGATCTGGTGCACCTGTAATCAATTTTAATAATTATTGTGACAAACTGGACAAAAATATAAATTATTTAGTTATCATATAAATATATAAGTCATTATCGCAATAATTTTTGGGGGAAAATGGACAACAGCTTAACAGCCCATGAAGGGCCAAGGCCTGCCAGACGGCGATTTGAATAGGGGGCCGCAGTTCCCACGCCGTTTAGTTCCGGCCTTCGCTACCTAGCGCTACTAACTTCCCACTTTTTATCACGTCGCTGGATGAACATCGACTTTGCCCTCAGAGGAATCGAACCCTGAATTCTCGCACGAAAGGCGAGTGCGTTAGTCCAACGCATGAGGACTTGGAGAGAGTTGACTTTAGTGTTTTTTGGTATTGTGTAATATTTTGATCTTTTAGGTTTCTGCGGCTATTTTGCATGAAAATCAGCTATCAATTCTGTTCTAAAATTGTTAATGAATATGAAATACTAAAATGTGGAAATAGGTCAGATTATACGGGCAAATGGTGGCATTGTTGTGAAAATTGAAAACGCTGCACCAACAATACAGACGCTAATAAGAGTTGAGTAGGCGAATCAGTAATAAGCTACCGATACGCCAGTGTAATTAAAAACAGAAATAGAGTTTGAACGCTAAACTCGCAACATACAGTGGTGTTTCTTGGCCATATGTAATTAACTGCAATTCTTTCTAGTGGGGCGTGGCCACTTGACGCACGGGTGTAGGGTGCGCGTAGCAAAATAGAGTCGCAGACACGACTATGCGCCACCGTTTCTCCCCTATTGTTTTTGGGTTTCTAATTGGATTACTTTTGATGTATTATAAATCTTAGAATGTTAGAGGGGAGGGCAAAATCTCATTCCCACTGCGACCTGCATTGAAAGGTCTATTGGGGATCCCCTTGGCTTATAGCACATCCTTTAGCTTCGCCCACTTAATCAGGCCTAGCAAAGCAGAAAGTGGCTCCGTCATGAAGCTCGTGGCTTCAGGATTACTTGTCCCTGAGCTGAAGAAACCTTATCCTCATCAGGCCCCGGCATTCTCAAAGGATGTGCTCTGAGGTTTCCACCTCGGCCTTGCAGAAACGGCATAACGTGTTGCTTGCAAGTAGTAAAATAGTGCATTCAGCCTGCAATGCCCAGTTAATAGACCCACTTTTAGCCGTATATCCCTTAGGCTATGACTCAGCCAATTTAGGTAAATATCTTTTAATAAAGAATTTAGCCCGCCTCTGCCTTGATGTTTTTTTCACCATTGCAGTCGCTGGTCTTCCATCCAATCCTAGATAGAAGCTTGAATCAGGCTCCTGGGCAGCCCGCAGAAGGTCTCAGGGCCTATAAAGGTTTCCTTCAAGCCCTCCTCGCCAGAGCGTCCGCACTTTTGTAAGTACGCAAGAAACCCAGAAGTGGTGTTAATCAGAGGGTGTCAGGTCTGGGACGACAGCTGGGTGAAGAAGTAGTTCAAAGATTACTGAGAACGTTTGACGTACGACCTTACGTTCTTGTCCCTGGTAAATTTAGGTAAGTATTTTTTAACAATGAATTTAAACCAGCCTCTGACTTGGTGTTTTTTCCCACGATTGCAGACGCTGGTCTTCTATCCATTCCTTGTTAGAAGCTTGAACAGAAGACATAACTTTTTTGTGCTATTTAAGTATTTTCTGTTGTTTTTTCTTTTTTGTTATCCTATTAAAATATATAGTTTGTTCCCAGGTAGAGTTCCTATTACTGGTACACCTATTTCCCGAACACTTCTCATTCCCCTCCTGTCTACACAGAAGTATTAAGGAGTATGGGAAGTGAGAAGATGAAGAAGACACGTCCAGGAAAGAGAAAGGTTGGAGTATATTGTGGAGTTGCCTCATAGTTCTTGTAAGGCGGTAGCGCCAAGGTATAGGTAGACAGGTAGAGACAAATTACTAGTGATATATATATATTTACCTGGTATCTGATTAATTTCCGATCTCTGTTGCAATATTTCATCGGCCAATTTTTGAGCAGTTGGTAGTACTTCAGTATGATGTTCAGATATAAGGTATTGCACAAATTTTTGCAGTTGTTGTCTATCCATTTGCAACAAAGTTTCTATAAAATATGAAAAAAATTAGCAATTAAATGATTTTTATTGCCCATTACGTTTTGTTTGTTGTTTGTTTGGTTCATAGCATGTAAATTTTTGATCCTTATAGTTGATTTTTTGGTCTTCACTCTGTGGCCCAAATTGTTGGGCACAATATCCGAAAGATTATCCAAACATTTTACAAATTTGAACATCAAGCATCAATCAAGACACTAATAATAATATAAAGGGAAGGGATTAGCTCAGGGTAGCGCGCTGGATTAGCGATGCAAAGGTCCCGTGTTCGAGTCCAGCTGGTGCCCTTAGACTTTTTTCTTTTTTATGAACCTCTTACACTATTGTCCGGTGATGGATAGTGTTGTCAGTAACGGAAGAACTGTCCGGAGGCGGCAGTGTACTGAGAAGGCTCCGAGGGGCACAAAAGATCTCTCAGATCGCAATGCATAAACCTTGAGTTAAAAGAAAGTTGAAGAAATCTTGTCTTCATCAAACCGGCACACTCACAAAGTGGTGTGCAGGGGTTTCCTTCTCCGTCCTACAGAATCGGCACACCGCATTATTCAGCCTACAATGCCCTGTTAATAGACCCACTATTTAGCCTTATATCCCTTCGGCTATGGCTCAATAGGTCTCCCTGGTAAATTTAAGTAAATATCTTTTAATAAAGAATCTTTATTAAGATTCTTTGCCACAATTGCAGACGCTGATTTTCTAGGCACTCCTTGATAAATCAGGTTCCTGGGTAACACTCAGAAGAGCTCGGGGCCTATGAAAGTATCCTTCTTCGCCCTCCTTCGGCAGGGCGTCTGCACTTTCGTTGCCAAGGAACATCGCATGTGCCGGCACCTAGGCGAGTGTCAACCTATTTCGGTCATTCACCTCGGTTAGGGTAGCTAGGCTGTCCCACACTAGTCTTGAGACAATTTGGTGAGAAGAACGTGCCTTCAAGGTTAGATTTAGATGTTAGATTAGATTTAGGGAAGGGATTAGCTCACTGGTGGCGCGCTGGACTAGCAATGCGGCAGTCCCGGGTTCGAGTCCAGCTGCTTCCCTTAGATTTTTTCTTTCTAGGAGCCTCTTACAGCTAGCTCACTGTCCGGTGATGGACAGTGTTGTCTGTAACGAGAAAACATTGTACGGAGGCCGGCAGTGCACTGAGAAGATTCTGAACTTTGGGGTCGCCATATGGGCCCAGAAGGGCTTTGGATAGCATAGGGCTTGGTCCCTCCCCACAAAAAATAAAAAAAAATAGATTAGATGTGGTTAAAGTTAGATGTGGCCTGACTGTCGGAGTAAATGGCTATCTCCTACCCTTCAATCCCTGCCTTATAAGCTCCTTAACGCCGAGTTAAAGAGATTTTAAGGCCACAATTTATAAAGCCATAACTTCGGCCTGAATGACCGTGGCGTACTTTCCTGGGCTGGCCTTAATCTTTACTTTAGGCTTGCCTCCAATAGACCCCAGCTCTGACCCCAGTCGAAGTTTTGGAGCCGTCTGTATACCAGACCGAGCAGAGGGGGATACCTGTTCCCCATTGGTCCCAGTATGGAAGTTTCTTTCAAAGTAAAACTTAGGAATCATCCTGTCAATAGGATGACAAGTTTTATCCTAACAACAATGCTAATTGTGATAGTGTTTGTGTGTAAAGAAACTCGTTAGTAAAGCAAACAGGATAAAACTTGTCGTTTGTATGTATATTTATGATTTGTATGTAGTTTCATTGATTAAGCTAACACATATCTTTAATATATCGTTCATAGTAGTTAAGTTTTCGTACGTGCCATAGGTTCACTCATCTGATGGTAGGTGACTAGTACACTTTACATAAAAAAATTCGCTAGAATGCGCTCGCGAGTGGGGTTTCCATTCTACACATTTACCTTCAACTGTCTTACAACTAATAAAATTTAAATATAAAATAATAAAAAAGATACCTGAAATTGGTACCCTAAGTCTGACACTATCCGCATTTCTAATTCTGTATAAAGAGAGTGCTACAACGTGTTCACACCAGAAAATGTCTTTGGTTTCACAACTGCACGTAACTGAGGTTATCTTACACCTGATAACATAATTATTAAAAATTATTAATTAAAAAAAAATGAATTCAAAATAAAACAAAAAGTAAAATAAAAAGTCTGGTATGAAACACTCATACAATTTCTTGGCGTAATTTGCGTAGTTATAATTGACAAACTTTATTCTAATTTATATTTAAGTAATCAACATTGTTACTTTTTTTGGACGAGGGATTCCCTAAATGCGGAAAAAATGGTCTATATGTGTTTTTTTAATAGAATATCTCAAAACCAAAAAGTTGCAGGAATCTCAAAACTGGTTGACTAAAGTATGACATTACTGAATTTTTTTTTTCAGTTATTCCTGATTTTTCTCGAAAACGGTTCCAATTAATTTAAAAAAAAAACTTCTTATACTGTCAGTAAAATTGATTTTTTTGGTGGGTTCTGGGGGAAACATTTTTTTAAATATTGTTTCGTTTTTCCTGTATTCAAGAAAATCATGAAAAACTGGAAAAAAAAATTAGTAAAGTGGCACTTCCGATGGATGGATGGATCTTGGCCCGAAATGCTTCGTGTTTTGATGGGGCTAAAATGGAATACCAAGTTTAAGCTTCCTACGACTTTCCGTTTTTTGAGATATTCTTTTAAAAAACACACACAACCCACACAAGAGCGTTCACTGAAAACCTTTTTTACTTTTTTTTTTTGGTATTCAGGGGACCCCAAAACATTATATTTCCCATGGAAACTTAATTTTTGCAAACCTGGGCAGAGTCGCAATATTAATATTCACTTTATTCCTAAGAACGGGGTTTCTGGGCAACGAAAGGGCGGATGCCCTAGCGAGGGATGGTTCGAAGGATACCTTTATAGATCTCGAATCCTGTGAGTTGTTCAGGAGCCTAAACTCAAACTTTTATGAAAGGTTGGATAAAAGAACAGCGTCTGCAATGGTGGGAGAGAACACCAAGACGGAGGCAGGCTAAACTCTTCATTAAGAGACATTTGCCTAAATTTACCAGGGATTATTTGTAGGCTGAATAGGCACATGCACCAATAACTACGTGCAGATAACGCATAATGCTGATTCTGCAAAGTCGAGAAGGAAATCCCCCAGTACACACATCCTTTGTGGATATGCCAGTCTTACGAGGACAAGGTTACTTACTTCAACTCGGGGACAAGCAATTCTGAAGCCACGAACTTCATGACGGAACTACTTTACTAGGCCTGATTCAAGGAATCCACAATAGACATTTTAATGTAGGTCGCAGTGGAATTGGGCCTGCACTCCACTTCTGTAAATCTAATCTAATCCCCAAGAAAATAACTATCAAAATTACCATCAGCCCTGTTTGAGATACTTTCAAAAGTAACTTATCCAGTTTTTTGGATGGATTTCAACGCCAGTAAGACCGTCTTGCATCCGGTGTTGGTTTTTATCCGTGAATTAAAAATGACAAAATACTGCAAAACAAATAAATTATAACTAAGCTAAAAAAAAAATCATCTCTTACCTATCAAAACTGACGGAAACTTTGTAATCCCGATCTGGTTCAGGACTGTAGGGTGGCGTACTTGGATGTGGCACTCGGCTACTCGATACAACGCCGCTTAAATGAAAACCTGTAATATTTACATTAATTATATTTAAGTCAATAAATAAGTAAATTAATTTAAAAAAAAAAAAATCTGGTGTGAAACACTCACACACTTTATCTTATTGTAATTAGAATATTTTTGTTGGATATGTGGACGGGACGGCAATGCTGGATAACATCTGGGATTTTATCTGTCGTACCATGCATATTTTTGATATTACTGACCGGTTTCGGATTTTCAACCATCGTCAAAGTAATGTTATCAATTTCGGGTTAAGAGCCGACTTCAACTTAATGCTTCTATCACTACACTTAGCTCGCAAGGGGTATCTGTTGCATACAGCTACTTGGGGAGTAGCGACCCCACGGGTTACCACAGCTCCAGCACTCCATGCACTTCGTCAGACAAGGACCCAATACACTATACAAACTAGGGTCGGTCTCCATCCCTAGTTAGGTGGCACAAGCCAATTTGACACGATTACAATACTTCCCCTTAAACAGCAATTAGAGAAAGTTCAAAATAGTTTTTAGCGAAAATTTCGGGTGTCTATATCAGTTAGGTTTGAAGTTAGAAATTAGAATCAGTTAGATTTGAAGTTAGGTTGGTACAAGAATAAGTGTCGTCGGCCTATGTAGCGTTGTGGACCCCGTCGACAGGCGGCAAACCGACAGCGCAGCACGCAAAACCAACTACCAGCTGTTTAACCGCAACAACTTTAATATACGCTATTGGAGCTGGAATTACCGCGGCTACTGGCACCAGACTTGCCCTCCAAAGGATCCTTATTAAAGGATTTAAAGTGTACTAATTCCGATTTCGGGGCCTCAATCAGATAGGTTTGAAATTAGCCTGCAAGGGATATCTGTTGCATGCAGTTACTTGGGGAGTAGCGACCCCCACGGATTACCACAGCTCAGTACTCCATGCACTTCGTCAAAACAGTACACAATATATTTAAACTACATACACTCTACACTTTATAGACAAGGACAAACATAGTACACAAATTAGGGTCTCCGTCCCTTGTTAACTGGCGGAAACCAAGGGAGAAGGAAGGGATTAGCTCAATGGTAGCACGCTGGACTAGCAACGCGGAGGTCCCGGGTTCGAATCCAGCAGGCTGCCCTTAGTTTTTCTCTTCCTAGGAGCCTCTACAACGCACTGTACGGTACCCTATCTGTAGACTGTTGTCTGTAGCTAGAGAACACTGCTTGGAGGCCGGCAGTGCACTGAGAAGGCTCTGGGGGGTCACAATAGATTTTTCAGGTCGCAGTGCGATATTCCCTCCCCTACAACAATCTACATCTAGGTTTGAAATTGAACCAACACTAGCTTTGTTGGTTTTGACAGTGGGCGCCCATAGAATTCCGTTCAGGCATATAAGTATAAAACCTAATACCTTTTCTTGTGGTCAGCCCAACTAAGCAATGTAAAACTTTGTAATTTTATAGAAAATTTTGTTCATTAAATTTTATTAATTTGGTAAGTAAAATAATGTCATATGAGTGATTCACACTTTAACTAAAATGAAACTAAGTAGGGACTTGATATAACTAACTCTCTTACAAAGGCACGCTCGTATGCATTTTGTGTGTTGTGTGTGTGTGTTTAGTTTGTGCACTATTACACCTATTACCTAATTCGAGCTATTTATCTAATCTTGTGTTTCTAATTTTTTTTCAGATCCTTTTTAAAATTAAAGCTGGCCATTGATAATGCTAATTATATTATTTAAATGCATATTTCAAAAACAGTTCGCGCATGCTCAATATTATTGACTGTAACTTTAGGGGTGTGAATAAATTTTTTATTTAATACTAAGGCTACAAATACGATAATTCTCTAAAATATCATTTATATTATAATTTTTAATTTTATTTTAGTAATTAATAGTTAATAAAATTCTGTATTTAAAAGTAGGCATTGATAACGAAAGAGGCGCAACAGTAGCCAAGTAGTTCAGTTGATATAGCCGTTACTATATACCGCTGGCAGCGGTGCTTCTGTCTAGCGGCAAAACATGGAAACTAATTTAGTCTTTATTAGTGGTATAGGTCTAGTAACTTCAGTTTTGCTATACGTTTCAGTACGGATGTGTGCCCTTCTTCAGTGGATTGTTTATTGACTATTACAATTAAAAAAATAAAAAATGATGTGAAACACTCACACAACTTTCACTTATAACAGTTTCCAAAAAGTTAGTATACCACCAAATTTTAATTGAAATTCGTCGATATTTTTTATGGAGAAAATCACGAAAACTGAAAAATAAAATAAAAAACTGTTCAGTAAAAACGCACTTCTGGTTGATTAATTTTTTACTTGAAACACGGAATTTTTGGCGAATTTATGTATTTCTAATTAATTTTGTTTAGATGATAGAATTGTATAAACCAAGTTAAGATAGCAATTTAGAGGAAAACCTAACACCAACCCTCTCCCAAAAGTGTCCTTAAATGAAATTTCCTGGAGAAATGTTACAAATAAAAAATTGTAGATCTTAATATGTGTAGCTAATATACCAAGTTTGAAGAAAATCGTCGAAACCATTTTTGAGAAAATCTCAAAAAAGTGAATAGACCATTTGGTAAAGTGGTACTTGCGGTAGAGGAATTTTGTTAGAGAACCTACTGTCCGGATCACCATGGTGATATCTAAACGGAATATCAAGTTTAGACTTTCTACATTTCATTTTTGAGCTATGCTTGATTACACACATACCCATACACCGACCATTTTTTTAAAAACCACTTTTTTGGACCCACTTTTATATATATAAATGATCCGTTCAGTAACCCTGGGCCAAAGTATAAATAAATACATAATGACTCCCAAGGCATTAGATAAAGTTGGTTGGATTTTGCACACCTGCCTTTCAGAGCCAGCTGTGTTAAGAAGCACCAGGTAAAGCACATGTGGGACATTACAACAAGACCCGTACCAAAGTTTCTTTAATTACTAGCTAACTAACTTCGGCTACAAAACGAATATATCTTGTCCATAACTTCAATAAGACAATCCTATATCCGGGAATATCCACTCAGCCTCTCTCCCTCCCAAAATGTCGCAAAAAAAAACCTGAAAAATTCTATCAGTAAAATGGTATACACTTCCGGTTAATCGATTTTTGTCCAAAACCTTATTGTCAGTTCCCCCCGCCTCCTTGGTGGAAACTTAAAAGAAAATATCAAGTTTTGAACTTTGTAAGATTTTCCATTTTTGAGTTATAGATTAAGTTAAAGTTGAAACTTGATATTTCCGTTTAGGTGTCACCATGGGATCTGACAGTAAGTTATCTGCCAAAATTCCTCGACCGGAAGTACCACTTTACTGTATTGATTTTTCACTTTTTCGCGATTTTCTCAAAAATGGTTCCAACGATTTTCTTGAAACTTGGTGTATCAACAACTACTCACACATAAGAGCTGCCAACTTGTACCTAAAACATTTCTCTAGGAAAATTATTTAAGGGGTCTTTTGGGGGAGGGGCGGGGTCATATAGGAGATTATAAGGCAGGGATCGGTGGGTAGGGGAGTGGCCATATACTCCGATAGTCAGGCAACCTTGAAGGCACTTTCTTCACACCAAATAGTCTCATGACTGGTGTGGGACACTCGCTGGGCGCGGGCTTTCTGGGCATCGAGATGGCGGATGCCCTAGCAAGGGAGGGTTCGAAGGATACCTTTATAGGCAGTGAACCCTTCTGCCGAATTGTCCAGGAGCCTAATTCAAACTTCAAAGGTTGGATAGAAGAACAGCGTCTGCTTAGGTGGGAGAGAACACAAAGACAGAGGTAGGCAAAACACTTCATTAAGAAAGACTTTGCCTAAATTTACCAGGAATCTACTGAGCCATAGCCGAAGGGACATAAGGGTCATAGTGGGACTTGGAACAGGGCATTGTAGGCTGAATAGGCACCTACACCAATTACTACTTGCAGATAACACGTTATGTCGATTCTGCAGGGTTGAGGAGGAAACCCCGGTCGGTACACATCCTTTGTGGGCGTGCTGGCCTGACGAGGACAAGGTTTCTTCAATTCGGAGACAAGCAATCCCAAAGACATGAGCTTCATGACGGAACCACACTCAGCTTTGGTAAGCTTGATTAAGTGGGCGAAGCTGAGGGATGTGCTATAATTTTAGGAGATCCACAATAGACCTCTTAATGTAGGTCGCAATGGAATGAGGACCGCTCACCCCTTCTTATATTACAATAAATATGTACAGTCTGGGTACAAACAAATTTGTCATTTATATATAATTGTACTAACAGGTATAAGAAAAAGTGGTGTGAGTATTTCTATATCGGATTTTTCAAAACGTATATTTCCGTATAATACTTACTCTTACGGCAGTAAGAGAAAGTAAAAATGGAAAAAAAAATAGGGAAAGAAAATGAAACCTAGAGCGCGTGATGGTTCAGTTTAATATGGCCATGTCAAGGTTACACCTTGACCCCTAGCGGCAAGGGACTGGCCGCTTTTATTATAAAAAACCGCTTCGGCAATTTTCGGCACACAATGGACGATCTTTGTCGAATAGAAATTACACACATCTCTGGCTATTATGGCTGGAGTTAGGCGGCCAGCGCACATCGATTGTGTTAGTTGACTTCCCAAACTACCAACTGAGGCCTGTCACGTACTAATGTACGGTACTCCAGACTGTATGTTGTACACAATTCATCCAACACTATTCATGTTTTTTATTTCAACATTTTTTTTTTTTGGACTATCTTTTTCTGCTGCTACGATCTTGGTAATTTTCGAAAATGGTACTGGGGAAATTTTGCTTGTATACCTGAGTTGCTCTTATGTGGCTCTGTGACAAAACCAAGAAAGAGGTAGGTTTAGGAAACATCTGTACAAGGTGGGGGACTAATAAGCTCGGAAACCTTGTGCGGATGTGTCAAGAGAGAAGGAGACAGCCCACTGCTCCCAGCTTATTTGATTGCGCGGCAATAGTTAAATTGCGATACGAAACCTTTAGTTACTTTGAGACCTGGGAAGATAGTAACGCAGAAAAGATCTAGTGCTGAAAGGCCTTAATTTCCTTATTATAAAATCGTGGGTGCCTATCAGCATGGAACATAAGCCAATATGGCGTTTATTCCCCCTCTTCATTCCCCTAATTGATCTCCACCGGTAGTCTACAATATCTAAAATATCCTTTAATATTATATATATTTTCCGTGATTGCCTGCTTCTTTTTGTGGTCATCAACCGGTTTCGAGCTTCGTCCATCATCGGGATGCATTTGTCAAACAAACAGTGTGATAACATAGATTTGCACAGAACAAATTTAGTTGATACAAAAAATGTTCTGTGCAAATCTATGTTGTCACACTGTTTAACAAAAAGCTTCCTGATAATGGGCGAACGCCCGAAACCGGCCGATGACCACAAAAAGAAGCAAGCTATCACGGAAAATACCTTTGATGCTTTCCAGCTCTGCAGAATAACCACAACAACACCTCAACAAATATCCTTTAGCTCCAATCCTCCCAGGCTTTCCCGTGAGAGTGAGATTCTCCAAAAAATCCGAAACCTAGTGCCAACAAACGGGGACACTGGCATAAATAATGGTACATCGTTTCTCTAACTCCGCAATCACAATTCCGACATATGGGACTAGACGTCTTCCTTATATTATACACCTACTCAGGTCCTCAACCAACCTGGTCAGGGACACGAGGTAATCCGAAATCCCCTGTTTAGTACCTTTGATAAACCTTTTGGCCTGAAGGAATCCCTGCGTGTCCTCCCATTGTTTCTCCAAAACTCACGTCTCCCGAAGTCTAATCTGACTGTCGTAGAACCGCTTAGTGACGGCAACGACTGGCTCAGGACCACAGAAAGGTGAGGAGGATCCGCCCTTAAAGCTGCACTTTGCCCCTCTGAGCTAGGGTATTAAGCCTTCTCCTACATTCGCCAACCAATTACGAACTCCAACACGGCTTGCTTAAACTCCTTAGGAGGGGTTCACTTATTAGATCATCGGGGATGGCAGAATAAGCCTACGGTTGCCTGTGTTACCGGGATATAGCCCACCCGAAGGCTTAATCTAATCTAACGTATGTAGCAAGAAAATCAGTGCAACCATTTTCGAAAAACCCCCCCAAAATTCAAAAACCTATTCTGTGAAATCGCCCTTCCGGTTAAACGATTTGTTTTTTTTTTTAATATGGAATTCTATCTTGTTTTGAAATATTATTTTATGGTGTGATGGACAACAATTTACGCATCATGGATTGTTGAGGTGATGGAATTTCTGAATATGTCCAGATGAAAATCCACACGGTTTTCAACGGAAAAATTAATGTATGGTACTTTTTAGGAGTGAGGGAGGGTAATGTTTTCCTCTAAAGTGTCATTTTAGTTCATTACTCAATTCTCTCATCTAAATAATATTAATTAGAATTAAATATGTTACAGAAATTCTGAGCTTGAAGAAAATCGGTTAACCGGAAGTGCGTGTTTACCCACAAAATATCAATTAATTTTCTTAGCCTCGGTAAAAGAGGAAGTATTGTGATCGTAGCAGATTTCAAAATTGAGTTCACCGGAAATATATACTTAGTGGCCAGCTAGATACGAAAAAAAAGTCGGGCGCGAAACACTCATACTACTTTCTCTTACTCCAGTTCTCAAAATTATAAATGACAAATTTTATAGTCTGGTACCAAATTTAATGAAATTCGTCGAAAATTGAAAAAACTGTTCAGTACAAACGCACTTCCGGTTTATTAATTTTCTTGAAACTCGGGAATTTTGGCCATCTATTTATTTCTAATTAAATTTTGGGTTTGGATGAGAGAATTGTATAATCAACCCTGATAGTCATCAGAGACATTTTCCAGGGTAGCCTGCTTCATTTGTGGTCATCGACCGGGTTGGGCGAACGCAGCACCGGTCGATGACCACAAAATGAAGCAGGCTACCACGGAAATGTCTCTGATGCTTTCCACTCTTGTCTGAACCACCACACACAACAAACCATGATAGCACTTTTGGAGAAAAAACACAGTTTTTGTGAAAATTATTTCGCTAGTGTGTAATACTGAATTTGCTCTGGTGCAAGTTCTGTGTTGTCCACTGTCTGAAAAACGCATCCTGAAGATGGAAACGCCCGAAACCGGTCGATGACACAAAATGAAGCAGGCTACCACGGAAAATGTCTCTGATGATTTAGTGTCATTCGATTTTTTCCAAACTCGGAATTTCAACAACATATTTAATTGTAATTTCATTTTTAGATGACAAATGGTCTAACTGAACTAGCACTTTAGATGAAAATCTAACTCCATCGCCCTCCCAAAGTGCCTTTAAATGAATTTTCCCAGAGAAATGTTTCAATCAAAGTTGTAGTTCTAGGTTTGAAGAAAATCGTCGGAGCCATTTTTGAGAAAATCGCAAAAACGTAAAAAAAAAAAACTTGTAAAGTGGTACTTCCGGTTAAGGAATTTTTTCTAATAACCTACTGTCAGATCCCATGGTGATATCTAAACGGAATATCAAGTTTCAACTTTCTACGGTTTCTCGTTTTTGAGCTATGCTGTTCACATACACACAGACCATTTGCTAAAAACCACTTTCTTGGACTCCAGGGGACTTCAAAACGGATATTTCCGGTGAAAACTCGATATCGAAAATTTGACTCGATTACAATACTTCCTCTTACTAGGTATAAGAGAAAGTAAAAATTGTTTTTAACGAATGGTGTGTAAGTGATACTTCCGCAACTGACACGCAAGATTATACCCGAAATCCATCAACCGGAAGTGCGAGTTTACCGCATTTTTTTCCCCAGTTTTTCGTGATTTTTTCAAAAATGACACCAACCAATTTTCTTTAAACTTCGTATACTATCTACACACATAAATGCCTATCACTTTTATGTTGGGAAAGAAATCATTCTCCAAGGAAAAGTTGATTTAGGTGGGTTCTGGGGTGGGAGGGGGCACAGTAGCGTTATGCTTTCCTCTTAAGTACCAATTAAGTATAATATACGGTTTCACCACCAACATAATATTAAAACACATTACAAGCATTGATAGAATTCCCAAATTAAAAAAAAACTTATTAATATAAGTGCGATTTTACAGAATATAGGTTTGTTGAGTTATTTTTGGGGGAATTTTCTCAAAAACGTGTCAAATTTTCGATATCGAGTTCTCACCGGAAATATCCGTTCTGAGGTCCCCTGAGTCAAAAAAAGTGGTTTTTAGCAGATGGTGTGTGTGTGTGTGTATGTGAACAACAAAAAACAAAAAAATCGCAGAAAGTTGAAACATGATATTCCGTTTAGGTATCACCATGGGATCTAACAGTACGTTATCTGTCAAAATTCCTCAACCGGAAGTACCACTTTACTAGCTTTTTTTTTTTTTTACTTTTTTTGCAATTTTCTCAAAAATGGCTCCGACGATTTTCTTTAAACTTGGTATATTTAATTATATATATTAAAGAGCTTTTATTTGAAACATTTCTCCAGGAAAATTCATTTAAGGGCAGTTTCGAGGAGGGGGGGTTTAGTTTTGCTTCTAAAGTGCTATTTCAGTTTATTACACAATTCTATTATCTAAATAATATTAATTAGAATTAAATATGTTGTCGAAATTCCGAGCTTGAAGAAAATTAACTGACTGGAAGTGGGTTTTTACTGAAAAATATTTGTTCAGTTTTCTGCTATTTTATTTCCAAAAAACGGCTCCAACAAATTTTCATTAAACCAAGTATGTGAACTACACATATAAAGGAGCTACAACTTTTATTTGAAACATTTCTTCAGGTAGAATTTCATTTAAGGGGGCTTTTAGAGGGTCGGGTGGGGGTTATGTTTCTCTCTTAAAGTACTATCTTAGTTGATTCTAACAATTCTATCATCTAAACAAAATTAACTAGAAATAAACAGATCGTCAAAATTCCGCCTTTTTCATGATAATTAGTAAACCGGAAATTGTTTTTTTTTTACTAAACAGTTTTTTTTTTTTTTTTTAATGATTTTCTCCGATAAAAACACCAAGCGAATTTTGATTCAATTTAATAAATACTAACTATTAAAAGTTTGTGAATTTGAATTTTTAAAATTTAGAGTAAGAAGAAGTTGTGTGAGTGTATCCTGGACACGTTAAAATTTAAATGCTTTTTGTTTTGTGATTGGCGCTCTCTACAATGTAATTATTCCCACTACCTGCCACTATTGGTAGGGTGGCGTACTAGTCTCTCCCCACAATTACTACTGCCACCTGTGTATTTATGTTGCATCATATAACCAAAATTTGAAATTTAAAGAAAATACTCGTATATATTACTTCTCTTACTTCTGAGTAAGAGGAAGTATTGTAATCATGTCAAATATTCGATATCGAGTTTTCACCGGAAATATCCGTTTTGTCCAAAAAAGTAGTTTTTAGCAAATGGTCAGTGTGTGTGTATGTACGTATGTATGTGAACAGCATAGCTC
The DNA here is from genome assembly GCA_011037195.1 of Triatoma infestans. Taxonomy (NCBI): domain Eukaryota; kingdom Metazoa; phylum Arthropoda; class Insecta; order Hemiptera; family Reduviidae; genus Triatoma; species Triatoma infestans. Next base: position 3,425 of record JAAEAF010008234.1, on the reverse strand, counting down.
AAAAACGAAAAATCATAGAAGTTCAATCTTGATACTCCGTTTAGGTATCGCCATGAGATCTCATAGTACCTTATACTCAAAATTTCTCAACCGGAAGTACCACTTTACTACTTTTTTTTTGTTGCGATTTTCTCAAAAATGGTTCCAACGATTTTGTTGAAACTTTGTTACATCAACTACACATACTAAGAGCTACAACTTTTATTTAGAACATTTGTCCGGAAAAATGCATTTAAGGGTACTTTTAGGGGGAGGGGTGGAATTACGGTTTCCTCTAAAGTGCTATTTCATTCTATTACACAATTCTGTCATCTAAATAATGTGAATTAGAATTGAATATGTTGTTGAAATTCGGAGTTTGAAAAAAAATAGATGACCGGAATGTGCGTTTACTTTACCACTTTACCAAATGATGTTTTCACTTTTTCGCGATTTTCTCAAACATGGCTCCGACGATTTTCTTGAAACATCGTATATAAACTACGCATACAAAGATCTACAACTTTTATTTAAAACATTTCTCTGGGAAAATTCCTTTAAGGGCACTTTTAGGGGAGGGGGAAGGGTCATGTTTTTCTCTAAAGTGCTATCATAGTTGATTATACAATTCTATCATCCAAACAAACTTAATTAGAAATAAATAGATGGCCAAAATTCCGTGTTTCAAGAAAATTAGGAAACCGAAAGTGCATTTTTACTGAACGGTTTTTTTCAGTTTTGACGAATTTCATTAAATTTGGTACACTAGCTACAAAATTTGTCAATTATAATTTTGAGAACTGGAGTAAGAGAAAATTGTGTGAGTGTTTCATACCAGATTTTTTTTTAGTTTCTCTTACCGCAATAAGAAAAAGTAAAAATTAGAGACATAACTACGGCTGTTGGTATTTTATTAGGTATAGGAGGAGTTCTAGAGTAAATATCTACAGAATAGAATTCTGTGTTCATGAAGGGATAGTCTGTTGATGGTTACAGGTATACGGGGCCAGAAATAGGAAGGAGGTGTGTGTGGCCTTTACATTTAAGAGGTATTGTGCACTACATCAGTTCCCCCTGCGCCATGTTAGACAAAGAGATACCATAAACTGAAGACAGTATAGCCATTTGCACGCACCTGGGGCCAGGTACTGAATACAAAAATATATTGTAACAAGTTTTCAATCTTTATAAAACTTTAACACATTCACCTTCAAAAAAAAAAAAAAATCTGGTGTGAAACACTCACACAACTTTCTCTTACTACAGTTTACAAAATTGTAATTGACAAATTTTATAGTTAGTAGTGCCAAATTTAATGAAATTCGTTGGGGTTCACAGTGTATAATCAACTATGATAGCAAACATAACAACCACCCCTTCACCAAAAGCCTCCTTTTACCTGGAGAAATATTACAAATAAAAGTCGTAGCTCTTTACAACTATAGTGCACACACACAGTTTAAAGAAAAATCGTTGGAGCAAATTTTCGAAATAATATCAGAAAATACATTTCAGTAAAAATGCACTTCCAGTCATCCGATTTTTTTTTTCAAATTCGTAATTTCAACAACATATTTAATTCTAATTTAACATTATTCAGATGATAGAATTGTAATAGTAAACATAAAATAGCAACTTTAAAGGAAAACCTATCCCCCCCCAAGTTCCCTTAAATGAATTTTACCAGACAAATGTTTCAAATAAAAGTTGTAGAACTTTGCATGTTTAGTGTATTTAAGAAGTTTCAAGAAAATTGTTGGAGCCATGTTTGACAAAATCGGGAAAAAGTGAAAAATCATTAAGTAAAGTGGTAAAGTAAACGCACTTCCGGTTATCCGACTTTTTCAAACTCGGAATTTCAACAACATATTTAGTTCTAATTAACATTATTTAGATGACAGAATTGTATAGTAAACTGAAATAGCACTTTAGAGGAAAACCCTAATCCCACCACTCACCCGAAGTGCCCTTAAATGAATTTTCTCTTGAAGAAAGTTTCAAAGAAAAAGGTGGAGTGTCGCTCGTTGTATTGTGTAGTTGATATACAAAGGTTTGGAAGAAAATCTTCGGGCCATTTTGAGAAATTGCACAAAAAAAAAAAAAAAAAAAAAACTAGTAAAGTGGTACTTCTGTAGAGGAATTTTGACAGATAACGTCCTGTCAGATCCTATGGTGATACCTAAACGGAATATCAAGTTTTAACTTTCTACGATTTTTCGTTTTTGAGCTACGCTGTTCAAACACAAACACACACACACACACACACACACACAGATCATTTGCTAGTAACCACTTTTTTGAACTCAGGGGACCTTAAAACGGATATTTCCTGTGAAAACTGGATATCGAAAATTTGACATGATTACTTACTTCCTTTACTAGTAGGAGCAACAGAAAGTAAAAAGGGAGATTTTGGTGGCTAGGCCGTGTTGAAAGAATGCCGAACTATCAGACTTCCTAATAGAATGTTGTACGGCAAGCCGGGAGAGGAAGAGACAACAATGAGGACGTGTCCCGGTTAAGCTAAGGACGTGCACAGTCAGAGTTTTTGAAATCGAGTTTTTAAAAAATTATATGACCGGAAAATGCGTTTATTTTACCACTTCACTAAATGATTTTTTTCGCGATTTTCTCAAAAATGTCTCCGACGATTTTTCTTGAAATACGTATATAAACTACACATACAAAGATCTACAACCTTTATTTAAAACATTTCTCTGAGAAACTTCATTTAAGGCCCTGTTAGGGGAAGACACATCCAAATTTTTATCACATATCAATTACAATTTTATCATCCAAACAAAATTAATTAGAAATAAATTGGGCAAAATTCCGAGTTTCAAGAAAATTAGTAAACCGGAAGTGCGCTTTTACTAAACAGTCTTTTCTTTTTTTTTTAGTTTTCGACGAATTTTATTAAATTTGGTACACAAACTATAAAATTTGTCAATTATAATTTAGAGAACTGGAGTAAGAGAAAGTTGTGTGAGTGTTTCACACCAGATTAACCAGGACGTGCCCAGGCTAAGATGGCTGGATGACATCCCAGTAGGATCTCCCGTAATATGGGAATCAGAAAATGGCGAAATAAGGGCAATTAGTGGCATCAAATCATTGGTGGTACCAAGATCCTTCAAGCATCGTAGGCCACGGAAGTAACTATAACGCTAATGTGTCCCCAGATTGCCCCCCCTCCCAAAATTAATTTTCCCAGGAAAATGTTTCAAATACAAGCGATAGATATTCGTGTGTGTGAGGTACTGTGCGAAGTTTAAAGAAAATCGTTGGGGCAATTTTCAAAAAAGCACGAAACTGAATAAAATAAAAAAAATTCAGTGCAGTCGTACTTTTCTTTTCAATATTCTGTTAGCAAACCCACACACACAGCAGTAGACAACTTTTGCTAAAAACCATTTATTGAAATCAATAATTATTTATTACTTTCT
>JAAEAF010008233.1:33127-64424 GCA_011037195.1 Triatoma infestans | reverse complement strand
AAAAAAAACAAAAAAAAAAACAACAACAGAAAAAATTAATATCTTACATATCTGACAGATTTCAAGATTAATTAACAGACAATTTAATCCTTGGATTTATTTCAATCTAATCCATTTTTATATATATATAAAATAAAAAAAATTGTATTCCATACAAAAAAGAATTCTTTGTGTGTAGAATGTGGATTATTTTTTATCTCAAGTTGAAAAAATATTTTAATATTAATTAACTTTCTTTTTTTTAAAAGGAAAATTTATTGTCTTGAACTGGTCATTTTTTTTTTTTATTTTTTTTTTATTTTTTATTTAATTGTAACACAGTACCAACACACAATGTGTTTTGCCTGTAATGCTGTTGTCTAAGATAATGATACTGACGTGTAGAAAGTGTGCAGGTATCCCATCCCATGGTGGCCCTGTTGAAGTGATTTGTTTATGAAGTGAATAAATGAAATGTGAAGTGAAATGAATGTACGGGGTGTGAATGTAATTATGCTAGTTCATAATGTCGTTCAGTGAAGTCTGTCAGTCAGTATGAAGTTTGTCTACGGTGGATGTAACAAGTCTTTGTGGCCATCTCCGTTTTAGTCTTCTTTCTGGAACTAGAGTTGTTTGTAAATTGTTGATGAGAACATTTGTATGACCGTTCAGTTTGACATGATATTTAGTGTACAGTCTATGTGCTGCTTGTTGTACTGTTTCAGTGTTTGTGTCTTTATGTATTGTTTCATTTGTAACATAGAAAGGAGATGAAAGTATAGACAGCAGTGTGCGAGATTGGAATGTCTGAATTTTTTTCAAATGTGTCTGTTTAGCCGCTCCCCAAAGCTGAAGTCCTGTATGTCCAAAGTGGTTTCAGTAGTGTCTTGTAAATTAGGAGTTTGTTGTTTATGTTTAATGTGGATCTTGTTTTTAGTAATCTGTATAACTGTTTGAAACGTAAATTAAGTTCAAGTTTTATAGTCTTTACATGTGTTGTCCAAGTTAGTCGTTTGTCCAAGTGCATCCCTAAATATTTTACTGAGTTACTTAACGGTAATGGTTCCTTATCATATTTCACAGGTATATCCTCCGTCCTTTTTTAGAGTAAAGTGTACTGTTTTTGTTTTTTTTATATTGAGATTACATTTCCATGTGATGTTCCAGTTATGCAAGTTAGTCAGATGCTGCTCCAGTATTAATTTGTTGGTTATTATGTCTGTGTTGGTAACAAGTAGTGCTGTGTCATCCGCATAGGTCACAATAACAATATTCGGATGCTCAGATATGTCGTATGTGTAAATATTGTATAGTAGTGGCCCCAGAACACTGCCCTGCGGGACTCCAGCCTCAATGGAATGAATGTCGGAGATATCTGTATTTACCCTAGGTCATTTTAGTAAAATTAAATTTTACTTCAAAAAAAAAATGCAAAGGAATCTAAAGAAACTTATTATTATATATAATCTTATTTAGCTGATCTTTCGAAGATATAAGTTTAATCTTTGGCCATATCTTTGAAGTTAGTCTTTGTTTATAGAAAGTCTTGGAGGAAAAGATACGGACGACTTAGGTCTAACTGGATTATAGACACCAAGCTGATCCACCGAAATCCAGTCATCCGATGCTTTAGGATAGAAACTTTTTGAATACTGCAACTAATTGTTAATTGTAAAGCGGGGACCAAGGTCAAAGTTTGTTCCTCTTAAGATAAATATTTGTTCTCTCGAACGGTGTTGCCTGGATAGGAGAAAGACATGTTGAATTAGTACGAGAAGTATAAGAAACTGGGATATTATTTTTTTTTTTTAAATTTAAGGCGCTTCAACATACATCTATGGCCAATAGCGTTCGGAGCATTCTTCTCAGTGCACTGCCGGCCTTCGGACAGTGTTCTCTCGCTTTAGGCAACACCGAATAGTGAGTTGTAAAAACTCCTGGGAAGAAAGGATAGCACTGGACTCGGACCCGGGACTTCTGCATGGGAGTCCAACGCGTTACCACTTAGCTAATCCCTCACCTGAATATTTTGTTTGACAATCCATCACATCTATTTATAGACCACATTTAATCTATAGACAACACTGTCCATCACCGGACAGTGAGCTGTGGAGGCTCCTAGAAAGAAAAAAATCTAAGTGTAGCACAGGACTCGAACAAGGGTTCACCTCCGTGTAGGAGTCCAACGCGTTAACCACTCAGCTAATCCCTCGCCTGAATATTTTGTTTGACAATCCATCACATCTATTTGTAGGCCACACTTAATCACAGTTCTAAATAGAAGTAAACTAACGACAATTCATCACTTATATACCCCAAGAATGCGAGGAGAGCCGTTTGGGTTCAACTTACCTAATAGTTCATCAATATATGTATCAACCACCCAACTACCCCCACTCTAACAATGTAGGTGAAGTCTGCAGGGCTGAACTGAAAAGTTTTTTTATGAAAAGTGGAGGGGGATATTATTCAAATTTGTCGCCTCTCTTCCATTAATTATTCGCGAACTTGCTGCTAGCATATCTCTGGGCATAATATGTATGTCTAGCTCCCAGGCCATGGACAGTTTCACAGCTTTCATTCCTAAGAATAAATTTGAGTGGGTTGTCGACAGTTTAAAATGCTTATTAGAGATTCAGACGGAGCTGATAATATTTTATGGATCTTTCTCAGGCATCTGATTGGATCCCTAACTGAAGCCAGGGCATTGTGATTTACAACTCTACATTATGGGGGGGGGTCATGTCTGGATTCTTTTGTAGAGTTTTGAGATGGAAGAAGAAATATCCATCCAACAAGGATTTTTGTTGTTGTGAGGTAAATTAAGTTTAGAAACTTTGATTGGAATGTTTCCCCCTGGAAGATTGTCCGATTTGTAAACAATGCTGCGAATTTTAGGTCGATTATGACAGATTTTTTTTCTGCAACTGACTTGTTGTCTGACCTGCCATTCAGGAAGCTATATAGGCCTGGAAGGGCTTTGCATAGCGTAGGGCTTAGTTCCTCATCAGCTAAATAATATCAACAATAATAAAATAATCCTTTGAAAGCGATATCTTGCCCGTGATATACCCTTCTTTCTAATAAGGGCATTAAATCCTGTTTTGAACTGGTTAATTCAGAGATAGATAGTGTGACGAGATTGGAGTTAATAATAAGCTACACTAACGCAGGGCTAATTTAATTCCCATCCAAACCATCACTTAGCCTTCTTCAAAAATTATAAGTAGAAGTGCTTTAGCTTATCTTTCAGCCCTTCTGCCAAATTTATTTATGCCTCTAGTTTTTCCATGATATTCACAACTCGATCGCAGTTATCTATGCCATTCAGTAAATGACATCATCATGAGAAAATCGCTATAATTTTTTGTCGATCCCCGAAGGTAATTATTAGACTTCTAGGCTTCTAACTTTGTCCATTCATCCTTCGTTTCAAAAGTTCACAGGGAAAATCTATGCAGCAACTCACCAACTTATTGTTAAGACTTGCAAGAAGATATAGACATGAAGTAGTATCGTTTTCTCATTAATTTTATTTTTGGTTGTCTTTGGCCGCAGCTATACAGAAGTAAAAAAATCTGGTGTGAAACACTCACACAACTTTCTCTTACTCCTGTTCTCAAAATTATAATTGACAAATGTTATAGTTTGTGTACCAAATATAACGAAATTCGTCGAAAACTAAAAAAGCTGTTCAGTATAAGCGCACTTCCGGCTTACAATTTTCTTAAAACTTGGAATTTTGGCCATCTGTTTATTTCTAATTAATTTTGTTTGGATGATAGAATTGTATAATCAACTATGATACCACTTTAGGGGAAGCTGCAACCCCACCCCTCCCCTAAAACTGCCTTTACATGAATTTTTCCAGAGAAATGTGTTAAATAAAAGATGTAGATCTTTGCATTTTTATTTTGTATACGAAGTTTCAAGAAAATCGTCGGAGCCATTTTTGAGAAAATCGCGAAAAAATGAAAAAAATCATTCAGTAAAGTGTCAAAACAAACGCACTTCCGGTTATCTGATTTTTTTCAAACTCGGAATTTCAACAACATATTTAATTGTAATGAACATTATTTAATTGTATGACAGAATTGTCTAATAAACTGAAATAGCAGTTAAGATGAAAACCAACCCCTCCCCTCCCCGGGAAGTGCCCTTAAATGAATTTTTCTGGAGAAATGTTTCAAATAAAAGTTATAGCACTTTGTATGTGTAGTTGATATACCAAGTTTTAAGAAAATCGTCGGAGCAATTTTTGAAAAAGATCGCAAAATCTTAAACAACTAACTAGTAAAGTGGTACTTCCGGTTGAGGAATATTGACACATAACGCACCGTCAGATGCCATGGTGATACCTAAACGTAATATCAAGTTTGAAACTTTCTTCCGATTTTTCGTTTTTGAGCTGTGTTCACATACACACACACCACACAACACACACACACACACACACACAGGACCATTTGCTAAAAACCACTTTTTGGGACTCAGGGGACCTCAAAACGGATATTTCCGGTGAAAACTCAATATCGAAAATTTGATAGGACTACAATACTTCCTCTTACTAGGAGTAAGAGAAAGTAAAAATCGTGCCTTCTGATGCCGTAGTGTCTGATCACTGATTTAGCTAATAATTCGATCCTTATATTACTCTTAAGCTGGCTATTAGCGTTACTACAACTTTGTCTTTACTCAAAGTGCGCCTGAATTTTTCTTATGTCACAAGAAATACGTATATGATTATTTCTTTTTGTGATCGTTTAATTAATTTCTCTTACGCCTAGTAAGAGGAAGTATTGTAATTGTGTCAAATTTTTGATATCGAGTTTTCACCGGAAATATCCGTTTTGAGGTCCCCTGAGGTCCACAAAAGTGTTTTTTAGAAAATGGTGTTGTTTGTGGTGTGTATGTACGTGAACAGCATAGCTCAAAAACGAAAAGTCGTAGAAAGTTCAAACTTGATATTCCGTTTAGTTATCACCATGGGATCTGACAGTATATTATCTGTCAAAATTCCTCAACCGGAAGTACCACTTTATTAGTGTTTTTTTTAATTTTTTTGCAATTTTCTGAAAAATAGCTCCAACAATTTTCTTGAAATATGGAATATCAACTGCACATTTAAAGAATTACAACTTTTATTTGATTTCTCCAGAAAAATTCATTCAAGCATACTTTTAGGAGTTGGGTGGAGTTACGACTTCCTCTAAACTGGTATTCCAGTTTATTAGACAATTCTGTCATCTAAATAATGTTAATTAGAATTAAATATGTTGTTGAAATTCCGAGTTTGAAATAAAAATTGGATGGGATGACCAGAAGTGCGTTTACTTTACCACTTTACTAAATGATTTTTTTTTTTCACTTTTTGACGATTTGCTCCAAAATGGATCTGACGATTTTCTTGAAACTTCATATATAAACTAAACATACAATGATCTACAACTTTTATTTAAAACATTTTCCCAGGGAAATTCATTTAAGGGCAGTTTTAAGGGAGAGGTGGGGATATGTTTTTCTCTAAAGTGCTATGGGTAGTTGATTATAGAATTCTATCATCCAAACAAAATTAATGGCCAAAATTACGAGTTTCAAGAAAATTATTATTAAACTGGAAGTACGCTTTTACTGAACAGTTTTTTTCAGTTTTCGACGAATTTTGATTAAATTTGGTACACTAATTATAAAATTTGTCAATTATAATTTTGAGAACTGGAGTAAGAGAAAGTTGTTGTGTGAGTGTTTCACACCAGATTTTTTTTTCTCCTAGATCCTGGATATTCATTATGTTGAACCTCAGATTTAAATACACAATTTATTATTGTTCAATACAATAATAGCGTTAGATAATAATCTTTTTTTTTCTTCCTTTTTTTATTTAAATTAACCAAGTTTTTTTGTACATGTTTTTTTCCCACTCATTATACTTTAGTTTTTATCCGAAATCGAAGCTTTACTACTTTTTCTAATCTAAATCCAGAGATTTATTTTTAAAGCATATAGTAACCTATTCCCTAACCACCTCTCTAATCCCCAAACCCAACTTATTTCTTTCCGAAATAGATATTCCACTGAATCAATATTTATATATGATATATTTTATAAGAAAACTGGTACAAGCATAAGGAAATGCTTGGAAGAAAAACAATATCTGCTTATAAACCTTCTGCCCTGAGTTTTCTGCTATTCATCCGTTAGTATTTTCATTGTTTTTTTTAGGAAGCTATAAGGTTTTTAGTAAATACTTGTCTCAATGTAAGGATATTATACTCAATTGAAATTTGCTTATTTACCTTATATATTTATCTTATACGTTCATAGTATTTATTTATACAGTTTACAATTTCTTACGGTATAAAAATATTCTGTAAAAAATACAAAAAGAAAAACTTGGACGCCACACTTAAATGACTTTCTTTTACTGTAATTATTACAATTCTAATTAAACTTAAAACTTGTAGTTGTCCTTAGCCTTACAAATTAATGAAAATATGGTGGGAATTATGTTTATTTGTTTTGTAGTACAAGGGTTTCCTCAATGTAAATACATAGTGAAATGTGATTGGTGTGGATGTGGTGTGGTGTGCTGGTGGCTTGTGGCGTGAGCGGTTTTGTAATAGGGGGCTTGTAAGTACGAGGCATGTCCAGAAAGTAAGTGTACTGAGGCTCTCAGGGCCGGAGGGATTTTGTTTTCGACATGTTAGCTACACTGTCGTGTAGCCTGATTCCTCCCCTCCGCAATGAGACCGGTTCGAGGTCAGTACGTTGAGAATGTCGACGCGCCAATCAATACGTTTGGTGAAAAATGTCAATCCAATCTCCGCCATGTGTGAATATTCAAGGTCGGGCAAGAGTTTTGAGACGCTACAAACTCCATAGAGATGAATTTTCCGATCACTCTACATCTGAAACACCAAAAGGCAGTCTCAACAGTGGCGTCACACCTCTTCACCCTGCGCCAAAAAGTTCAAAACCACAATTTCAGCCAAGAAAATCATGGCATCCGTGTTTTGGGACTGTCAAGCATAATTTTAATTGTATATATGCCTCAAGGAGAGACCATCAACTCTGCAAGATACTGTGAGCCCCTAACAAAATTGCGGAGGGCGATTCAGAACAAAAGGAGAGGAATGCTGACAAAGGGAGTCTGCCTGCTGCACGACAATGCCAGACCACACAGGCTTGCCTCGTTTAAAGGGGATGTCTTGAAACCATCCCGGCATTCCCCTGACCTAGCACCTCAGATTACTATCTCTTACCTCCCTGAAACTTGCACATGGTGGGAAAAAGGTTCTCACGACGAGGCGGTGAAGGGGGAGGTGGAGAAGTGGACGAAGGGGTTGGCGGGAAACTACTTCGAGGAAGGCATCAAAAAACTAATACCCCGGTTGAGAGGAATGGTGACTATATCGAAAAATAGCTTACATATGTACTAATGTAACCAGGTAATTTTTTTGTTAAAATAAAAATTTGTGAAACCTACAAAAATTCATACACTTACTTATTGGACATGCCTCGTATATATGTCTAAGAGAGAGAAGTATCTGTTATAAGAAAGTAGTCACCACTGCTAACAACAAATATATTCTATTAAAATTATAACTACAAGTTATTTGCAAAGGAATGATTAACTTATTAATATGCACTGATGCTAGAGAGAGCAAAAAACAGGTGTTCTACTTCGGTGTCTACAACCAAATTGTCTTGAAGCTAATCTGAATCTTGAAACTATTTTGAATGCCCTCTCTAGCGGGGGGGGGGGTTTCTTTTACAAAAGAGTTGACCTAACGGGTTCTTGTGCCTTTGTTTCTTTAATTGCAATGACCTTATATTTCAGTACCTGACTCTAAATACACTCTTTTGGAAAGTAAATTTACTATTTATTTTCCAAAACTGCTTCACATAAATATTGTCAAAATTCACTCAACTATTTTTCAAAACTATTATTTTCTTTTATTTCTTTCTTTCACTACAATAGTGTATTGGAATCAGATGTCTTGAATAGGGAGTTGAAGTGATGAATAGGTGATTGTTAGTTAGAGAATTGTTACTCGAAATACGAATTACTGAATTACGAAAATAGACTATATTTTAACAATTAATTTAAAGTGTTTGAAATTAGATGAACTAAGATGATGCACAACTATAAATGAATTATGAAATGATTAATAAATATTAAAGATGTAATGTTTAAACCTTGAATAGGGACGCGCTCGCGATGTGTGAAGCTTAACTGCTTGAACTGACGTGAACTGGTTGATAACTTGTAGATAACTCGTAGAATACTGATTTGATACTGATGGAATACTGATGAAGACTGATCTGATACTGATGTATATCTCGTGTATGACTGATACAATACTGATCCCCTCCTCCAGTGGAGCGACGTGTATATTGGTATCACTCTCACATTTGCAGATGTGTAAGTACGTGCCACACTAAGACATCTCTTGCAGTATGTTGACCCTAGGCAGGTCGGTGACCAGGGTGGCGACAGATGGCGGCCAGTCGGTGGTTAACAAAGACTGTTTGTTAATAGATGGTAGGCCAGGTGGCCTCTTTGAGTGTTCACTGATCCTTGTATGAAGGGAATACAGGCCAGGTGGCTTTTGTACATTGACTGTACAATGACCCCTGTTTGAAGGGGTTTAGCGGCGTTTCTTTAGCTGTGTATTGACCCTTATTTGAAAGGGTTTAGCGGCGTTCCTTTGACTAGAAAGTTTGAAAGGGTTTACTGCCGCGGTTCTTGACCTGCAGATAGCGGCTGGTTGGAACCACTAGTTATAATTTTTAGATTTATAATTTATTTAAAATTATATCTTTTTACTTCTTGCTATCACATTACAATAGCCACCAAAACTTGTACTGGTAGTTCAGTACTTTTGAGGCTAACTTACAGATTACTACTCGGAATCCTTCTAAAAATTAATTTTTTCAAAAAAAAAAATATTTTATATCTATTCTATTGTTTTTCAAAGTTTTGATATAATATTTTTGTTTTTAAATCATTGAATTTAAGAAAATCCCTAGAAAAATTCAGAACAAGTATTTTATAGAGTCACAAATCCGTTTAAATCGATTTTCTTCAAATTTTGGAGAAATCCTTGTTGGACATTTAATCTTATTTATTATTTTTGCCAAAAAAAAAAAAAAAATCTGGTGTGAAACAATTAAACAACTTTCTATAATTTTATAATTATATACCAAATTTAATGAAATTCGTCGATGTTTTTCTGGAAAAAATCGCAAAAATTGAAATAAAAAGTGTTCACTAAAAGCGCACTTCCGGTTTACTAATTTTCTTGAAACTCGGAAATTTGGCAATCTATTTATTTCTAATTAATTTTGGTTGGATGGTAGTATTGTAACAACTATGATGATAGCACTTTAGAGAAAAATATGACCCACCCCTTACACAAAAGCCCCCCCCCTAAATGACATTATCCAGGAGAAATGTTTCAAAAATAAAAATTGTAGCTCTTTATATGTGTAGTATACATTACTACTTTAAAGAAAATTGTTGGAACCGTTTTCGAAAAAAATACCAGAAAACTGAAAAATACATTTCAGTAAAAACGCATTTGCGGTCATCCAATTTTTTTCAAACTCGGAATTTCAACAACATATTTAGTAGTAATTAATATTATTTAGATGATAGAATTGTATTTTTGGTGTTCGTTACGATCGCTGTATTCAATGTTTGTAAATTGGATGTTGAGGTTCGGCATACAAAAGAACTCTTTTTAAATTTCTACCGACGTTTCGGCAAATTTATTGCATTCTTTAGGCCTGTACAAAAGTTTTAATACAAATCAATAAAAATAGAAACAACATAAAATTTGAACTTAAAATAAATATTTACAAAATAAATTGTTTTAAAAATAAACTAAATAAAAAGTATGATATATACTCGTATAGCACATTTAAATTTATTTTAAACTATTGTTGTAGAACAGATCAATATTCGTGTGGATATCATCATGTCTGAATTAATTCAAAATTCTATAAAAAAAACTACCCTTTACAATTCCTTTTTTCTTCAAATATGTTGATGACTGTTTAACCGCTGTCCCTAAAGAACATATCCATACCATCCTGAATACCTTTAATACATACCATCCCCGGTTACAATTTACACACGAAGTAGAAATAGATAATAAAATTAATTTTTTAGACGATTTAGACGATTATCAGTGAAGAAAATGATTCTCTTACATGGAAAGCACTAAAATTCACTCCATCAACAATAATAATAAATAAAGAAATAAATTAACATCAAAAAAGAAATAACAGACACCAAAAATCTATCCCTCAGTTATAACAATCTTCTGGAATTTCCAAAAACAACATACAGACTAAGACACGGTTTTCCCATCCGCTCTCCTAGCCCTTAATAAACCTTGATCCATCCAATGTCCGTAACACTTGGTGACGGTATGTCACAGGTTAAACTAGAGTGATTACTACTGTAATTCTAACTGAAAATTTTTGTAAGTACATTTCTTAAGTTATTTCCATACTTTACTCTTATATATGCCACATATTGTCAAAGTTTCAATAGTTGTGATTTAGTTCAATATTGATCTGTTCTACAACAATAGGTTAAAATAAATTTAAATGTGCTATATATATATATATATCATACTTTTTATTTAGTTTATTTATATAGTTTATTTTAAAAAATTTTTATTTTGTAAATATTTATTTTAAGTTCATATTTTATGTTGTTTCTATTTTTATTGATTTGTATTAAAACCTTTCTACAGACCCTGAAGAAGGCAATAAATTTGCCGAAACGTCGGTAGAAATTTAAAAAGAGTTTTTTTTGTATGATCGAACCTCAACATCCAATTTACAACATAGAATTGTATAGTAAATTGAAATAGTACTTTCGAGGGAAACCTAACCCCAAACCTTCCCCAAAAATATCTTTAAATGAATTTTTTCGGAGAAATTTTTTAGATAAAATAATATAGCTCATTGTATCTGTAGTTGATATATAGTTTCAAGAAAATCGTTGGAGCCATTTTTGAGGAAATCGCAAAAAAGTTAAAAAAAAAGAAGAGAGAAGCTTGTAAAGTGGTACTTCCGGTTGAGGAATTTTGACAGATGACCTACTGTCGGATTCCATGATGATACCTAAGCGGAATATCAAGTTTGAATTTTCTAAGATTTTTTCGTTTTTTAGCTATGCTTATTTAAAAAACCACTTTTTTTGACTCAGGGGACCTCAAAATGGATATTTCCGTTGAAAACTTGATATCGTAAATTTGGCACGATTACAATACTTCCTCTTACTAGCTGTAAGAGAAAGTAAAAATCTGATATAAATCACTTGCACAACTTTCACGAGTACCTTATTCGATGAAGGTGTAACAACCCTGAAGAAGTTCATTGCAATGTGGGCAAAACGGCGGTTTATAGCAAAATCATTGACATGGTCTCAAACTAGAAACTCAAGTGTTTTTCAATGAAAATGGCTCTTAAATGTTGATTTGTTAGTTCTTATTAATATTCAAATTAATTAAGTAGAATTTATAATTTTTCACCATAGGATTTTATGCAATTTTTATGACTAACATCCGCAGAAACAGAAATGTGATTAAAAAATGAATTAAATGTTTAAATTGTATAAACGATTTAAATCGTAAATAAAATTAATGTTTGATATAAAGCTTCAGTAGTTGCTTTTAAAAATCTACTGCTATATTTGAATTAAGCACATGTGTGTATGATCACAATAATAAGATTGACCAAAAGTCTGAGTTCCAAACTGCATATTTATAAAATATATCAATATCTCTTTCTGTATACAAATTTCAGTTTGAACTTTTAAAGTTACAATTAGTAAAAAGTGGTCAGCCGGGAGTGGCTGTTTCATCAACATTTAAATCATTAATGTATTCTAAATCAATAGATCAATTCAAACTAAATCTAAACCATTGAATTTCCAACAGCACTGGAAAACATATAATGAGCGGGATAGTCCGATTCATTCGTCCATTTCTACCATTGATAGAAACTAAAGAATTTCTGTCCATACATTCCAATTAAACTCCTTCCCAAATTATTTATTAATACATCCTCACTATCTTTTTTTGTCTTGTAAACCACCCATATAAGGTAAACCGCCCAGCCACCCCAACGCGACAATTAAAAGTCACCACTCACTATTACTGGGTATTTGTGTATGCTAATTTTCAGACAATCAAATTTCTAGTAATTCGAATTTCTCAGTAATATCACTGAGAGGCTTTAAGTCCAGGCAGTTTGTGCTACTTTTCGATTATACAGTGTTCACCCATATTTCTAGTTTATTTATCTATACAACCCATTTTTTCTCCTTCTGATTTTCTCTTCTTCATTATAGCAAAAAACTGCCTAACTGACTTTACACTAAAATATATAAAATGTTAGTGAGATGTAAATAGAAAGGTTGATGACGCGTTGTGACTGCTGCAAGACTTTCTCCTATGGCTGACACAGCTGTATTTAAAGTTTCTCCCGCTCTAGTCTGGCCTAATGTAGAGCGTGTTCCCGTCTCTCTCTCTCTCTCTCTCTCTCTCTCTCTCTCTCTCTCTCTCTACTTTGGATCCCACTCTTCGGATCCTATTACATACTCTTCACTGTTCTTGTGTCAACTAAAACATCGTCACTCATTTTCTTTAATGACTGATGACGTTTCCTCAACGCTTTTCCATCTCTGCAGAAGTTTCTAGTGCTAAAGAAAGAATCTATAGTATTCCCTGGGAATTGAGAATCAATCGTTTATTTCTTTTCTTAGTTGTCCTAGTATTTTTAATCTCACGACAATACTGAAGAATTTGAGTGTAGTTCTTCTTCTACAACAGTTGATTGTTTTCATAACTGAACCTTGATCTATTTAGTTTCTTTCAGTTTTTCGTCAGAAATAATAATGAAAGTAGGCGAAAAATCAGTTTTAATAATTTGATGTTTTCCTTTATGAAGTGACAGTGGAGGAATGCGTTGTTGCATCAAAAGATGGCGGCTGCGATGCGGCTACTTAATGGAGATGTAGGGGTAGTGAACCCCCACCACTCATCCACTCTAGCGGAGAGAAACAGCCTCTCTCGCACAGAGAGGAGAGGTTCGGCCAGTGGATATATATATATATATATATATATGAGAGAGAGACTGTCAAGGATCATTCTGTTCTATTGAATTCAGTTTTACACATCAGATATCATTCTGTTGATTTACACATCAGTTTAACATTGCTCCGTTCATATCATTTTAGCCACGTCAGTCTGTCAGTTCAGTTCAGTTCTAAACTCCAAAGTGTAAAGTCCTTTGCAGTCAGTCATATACATATATATCAATTATATATCTTAAACCAAATCTTAAGGTGTTATTTATCACTCATCAAGCAGCAACCTACATCTCCTTACAACACCCTTACGGAACTATTGATTTCAGCTTTTG
This sequence comes from Triatoma infestans, assembly GCA_011037195.1. NCBI lineage: Eukaryota > Metazoa > Arthropoda > Insecta > Hemiptera > Reduviidae > Triatoma > Triatoma infestans. Next base: position 50,999 of record JAAEAF010008233.1, on the reverse strand, counting down.
ATTGGGAAATGTGTTGGTGGAATAGTTCCATTATAACGAACGGTTTGGAGGCGAAGTTTCCAGTTAATTTTACTCTTAAAGTTACTAGATAGGTTTAAATTGTTGTTGATAAAAATAAATTATTGTGTATATTAATAAACTGAAAAATAATTGATTATATTAAAGTCTTAATATGCCAAATTCAGAAAACTATGCTGCTGTCATCGATTACCTCTTTATTATTATTATAAACGAATGAACTCATATGCTTTTCCCGGAAAAGGAAATGAAAAACTTTTGCCAGCACTGATAAGCTGAAAAATATAATATATATAGAAGTTCTCAGCATATGGGAAGGAAGGAAATAATGATTTATATAGGTCAGGAAGGAAAATGGACTATGGGTTGAAAAAAAAAGAAAAGTTCCTTCATGAAAATAGAAATATGCTTGTGGAAAATGAGTGTTTTCCTTTCTTTCTCTCTTTAATTGGTTCTAATTTAGTGGCTATAAATAATTTTAATAATGGATCTGATTATTATTATTAAATTACATATTTAGAAAGAAATCATTTGATTGGATTTAAAAACTTATAATTTATGGTTGTAGCAATAAGCTTTGTGCATTTTATATATTTTATTATTATTATTATTATTAAAAAGATATTTCACTCTTGGGGAAATAAGTCTGCTGTTGTTCGGAATCCATCTTTGGGCAACTAAGCAGTTCTGCAGTGTCAGTTCATGCAAGCTAATTAGGCACCTCCTGCAACCATCCAAGGAAGGATTGCTTCTAACACCGTTTTTACGCTCATATTTAAAACTTGACTGACTGGTATTGCGAAAAACTCTTAATTCCAGATGTGCAGTTTTATGTGTAAATGTTTTCTGCAAAAATAAATAAATGATGTGAAACACTCACATGACTTTCTCTTGCTGCATTTAATACAATCCATTTTGATAAATTTTCATTAAAATTGCAATACTAACAAAGGTATAGTTGGACTGGCCATAAAAAAAAAGGTAGTAGATTTATAGACTTATACATGGGTCAGCAAATTTGACCTAATTAAACAAAGCTTATGCCAGCAGTTTGTCCTTACGCGTTGGTCTAGTGGCTAGCATACTCGCCCTTCGTGCGAGAATACAGGGTTCGATTTCCGTGAAGGCAAAGTCGGTGTTGACCCAGCATCGTGATGAAAAGTGGGAAGCTACAGTTAGTAGCGCCCTAGGTAGCGAAGGTCGGAAGTAAGCGGCGTGGGAATTGCGGAGTGCTTACCACACCCCCCTATTCAAATCGCCGTCTGGCAAGCCCTGGCCATTCATGGGCTGTTGCGCCATAGGTATTTTTTTTTTTTTTTTTATACCACAGTTTAAATTTGAACCTAATTGAAATGGAGGCCCTCAGGATCTCAAAATTCAAAAATCAAACATTTCTTCAAATTTGAATTTCTTCCAAATCTTCTACAGTAAGTACTTCAATATATATAGGTGATAGAAACGTACATTGTTGTAGTAAAGTGGTACTTGAGTGGGAAAACTTGAAGTTACTCGTCCCCAGAACCTCCACCAAATTCAATTTTTCCTAAAGGAAATGTTTCAAATAAAAGTGATAGGCATTTATCGATACGAAGTTTAAAGAAAATTGGTGGAGAGTTTTTTTTTTTTTGTTTTTTTAAGAAAATTGCAAAAAATTGAAAAATCCATTCATTAGATAAATTGTTATTTCCGGTTGACGTATTTTCATTAAAACCCTATTTTTGGGCCCATTATAACATAAAACTAATATTAAGATTTCCCTTTCTGCAATATCAATTTTTTTTAGTTATGCCTCCATACACACACACACATTGACAGAGACCAATTTCTACAAACCGCTTTTCTTTGGACTTATCAGAATTCAAAACGCATATTTCCAGTGAAACTCGATATTCAGTAGCAAGAACGACCAAGTCGTCAGCGTAGGCAAGGACTTTAATCACTCCACCTATCACCTGAATGCCACCCTCCAAACATTCATCAATATCATTGATGAAGAGCGAGAACAGGAGCGGGCTTAATAAGCAGCCCTGCTTCAATCCAATAGAGGTATCGAAAGGTTCCGATAGACTATTCTGGCACCATACACTTGCTTGAGTTTCAGAGTAAATGTTTTTTAATGCATTTAACATTTTTGTCGAACAGCCAGTCCGTGAAAGTTTATAAAATGAGAAGAAACGACCGTCCTGCTCTACAAAAAATGATTGATGCCTTACAGGACTACTGCAGCAGATGGAATCTCTACATTAATTTAAGCAAGTCGAAGATTGTAGTTTTCAGAAATGGGGGAAAGCCAGCGAAAGGGGAAATTTGGCACTTTGGAAAAGACCGTTGGAAAACAACTAATAGCTATAAATATCTTGGCGTGACCCTAACTTCTAATTTGTCCCTGGCCCATCATTTTAAGGAAAAAGCTCAAAAAATCGGCAAAATCGAGTAAAAATTGTGTTTGTGTGTGTATGTGTACATGTGTGGTCTGAAACCTGAAAAAAAAAAATTTAATAAAGTCTGGTCGATGGATTTTCATCGAAACCATTTTTATAGTGTCGGATCTCATTAAGTGGGAAAAAAAAAGGGGAAAATCATGTTTGAACTTCCTGTAATTTTTGTTTTTGGGATAATTTGCGTGTTTTTGGGATAATTTTTGGGATAAACATTCACATATGACTATTCGCTAAAAATAAAATTAGTTCGTATTCACGAGACTGAAATCATAATACCACGTGGCCATATATCAGTTCGCCTTGCCGCATGTGGCTCTTTGAATGTTTTGTTGCGGCTTAACTTATAAATAAAAAAATATTTAAAATCTTTCTTAATGGATTCTTTTGGAATTGGATTTGCTTGATCGAACCCCAGAATTCAAACTCATAAATCCATGTTGGTCGCAAAATAGTGTTGTACATGAGTACTTTATCGTCTAATGAGAGTTTGAAGCGCCTGTCTAATAGTCTTAGAAGAAGAAGTTTGTATCGAGTGTTTAGCTCTTGTCATTTTAGTCTAGTATAAAGGTTCCACGTGAATCTTTTGTCTAAAGTACATACCTAGGTATTTCACAGTGTTTGCAACAAAGATGGGAGTGTTGTAGTCTAGTGGTGGTGGGGTGGAGAGTACAAGTTTATTGGCGAAATGTAGAAGTTACATTGGTGCTGAAATGTTATTGGTGTGATGTGTTGTCAATGAAATGTTATTGGTGATGTGTGGTTGTATGTTTGTAGTAGCACGAGCGGTTTAGTAAAAGGGCTTGTAAGTATATATGGTTAAGAGAGAAATATTAGTAATAAACAAGAGAGTACCACTGTTTTTAAAATAAATATATTATTCTCTAAGCAAATTTAAGTACATTACAATATCACAATTATATCTTAATAAATCAGATGTATATCTAGAATAAATGCAAATCTCTATCACAGGCACAGAGTTTGAGAGAGCGATTCCTGAAACAAGTGTTCTGGCTTTGAAAGCAGAATGCAGACTGTCTTGAAGGAATGCCTTCCTTTACAAAACAGTTGGCCAAGTAGCATTGTATTAATTTAACGGATTTTTGTGCCTTAGTTTCTCTAAGCAATGACCCCAAATTACAGTACCTGACTCTTTTCACTGCACTAAGGATACATTTAAAATATTAACAAAATTAGATTTTTGATACTATAAAATATTCTAAACTATTTTTCAAAATTATTATTTTCTTTTATTTCTTTTTTCCACTACAGTGCTCTTACTTTTATTAATTTTAACATTCCACTTCTTGCACCATAAATGCTATTTAAGTGATTTTGGATTTTGTGGATGACGGTTTGGGGGAATCTATATTGGAAGAAAGGAAAGCTAATGTCATCTGCAAAAAGAAGATAGTGATTATGTCTGTGGATATTGCGATGTCAGATGTGTAGAGAGTGTATAACAGAGAGCCAAGAATACTTCCTTGTGGTACTCCGTACCTTGCTGAGGAAAGCGGATGCCTGAGCTATGCCTGACCTGGAAGTATCGTTCAATAAGTTAGAATTTTAAGATCAGATAAAGTGTGGGAGGGAAGAATTTTTTCAAGTTTGAAGAGCAAGGCCCGGATGCCAAATCCAATCGACCAATAACAATATTCATATTTAAATTATCTATCTGTTCATTTATTTTTTTTTGAAATATACCAAAAAAACTTGTTAAAATAAAGAATATAAAAGAGATGGGATTAGAACAGATTGCAGGTATTTTAATTGAAAAATATAAATTTTTGTATTGAATATTAAAAATATTAAAAGAATTAAAATTTATTTACAAAAATAAAAGAATATAGAAACATTTGCTTGCTTGTCTGTCTATTATGTATTCAGAGACCTGTATGGGGAACTGTTGGTCGGGGCATTCAATACAGCCGGTGGTGTTAGTATAATCTATCTGCCTCTCGTAATCATCATTTCATGTGCACATTTTTGTCCCTCTTCCAACTTCCGCTTCACAATTATTAAAAACAAACCGTAGTGTAACCTCAATGAATACATTGCTCTAGTGAAAATAAAAAGAAAGATATATATAAAAAAAAAAAAACATCCGCTACGACTAGTACTCAGATGATCTTTTATCCCCTGTAGTATTTGTACTTGAATCCCTCTTTTTCACCTTCTCTATAAAGAACGTAAAAAAAAAATAATAATTAAAACATTTAATGAAACTAATAAACACAGAAAACATTATGAATAAAATTTAATAGTAACAAAAACTTTGAATGATGTGTAGTAATTCTTTCATATGTATGTTTTAAAGAAATTAAGACTTGGTCTACGGAGATTGGAACAGTTGCCTGATATGGATCTAGATCTATATCAATGTAACAGATATTAGGGTACTCATGTTGTGCGCCATAATAAGAGGCTCTGAATTGGAATAAGGAGGACAGCTTCTAATCATGCATGCTATCTGTATATCACAAATATCAGTATAAAACGGACTTTTATAAATATATTGTCTGTGCATGATAACTCTTGTCTGATGGAATCCAGTATTGAGGAAATTCGCCACACAAATGCTGGACACCAAGTTGTCAATATCAACCATAGCGATCGCTAGCATCTTGTCATCCAAGCGCACCTTGAACTTATGCATTCATTAGTTGTACACGCTTACTGTACTATACAGACGCATGTGCTACAATTTTAACTGTCAAGCTTTTCCCTAAAAGCTGTCGTCACTAGCTCCCACCAAGAAGCAGGAGAAACTGGGATAAAAATTACCGGATACGTCAGATCTTGAAGAAGAAACTGGAAATCAACACTTGGAGAAGACTAAATATGGTAATAAGAAGGAAAACAGCTAATTAAGCATTTAGGAGCTTGTTGCCTCAGCTCCTTCCCTGCCAAAATCCATTTTTACAGATCAGCCAGTCTTCCACAAGCTAACCGCACTAAATATTGGGTTATTAGAACAAACAAGACTTTTAACCAGCCATATCTCGCTCTTCAAACGCCTCACATCAACCATGAGTTTGGTCTTCATTTAAATCACCATCAACTTCCTTTCCTGCTATCCTTGGTACAATCATTATGGATCCAATAATGGTCTAAAACTTTTATTTGAAACGTTTTTTTCCAGGGAAGATTCATTTGTTCACTGTGATGATCTTTATTAAGTTTCTCAGTAGTCATTATTAAGTCTGTCATTATTAAATTACTCAATAGCTGGAGTAATAATGATTTAACAATGATGATGGCTGGTGTTGGGTGAAAGATTAACAAAACTTATTACTGCACTTGTTCACACAATTATATGGACTTGCGAGGTCAATGAGGTTAATTTGAAGTTGAGAGAAGTTAAACGAAGAGCAGCCGGGAAGATTGCATAGTCTGCTCTGGTCATAGTCTCCAACATGCCATGGCCACCCAAAATAAGATAACTCTATTATTCCTACCCAGATCAGTAATAATGGCTTCCGTTAATATAATATTGTAGAAATTTAGTTCTCACGGGAACTTATATATTTGACAGAAGGCAAAAATGGCAGAAATGTATGCGATTTAAGATTATTACTTTCTCTTACTCCTAGTAAGAGGAAGTATTGTAATCGTGTGTCAAATTTTCGATATCGAGTTTTCACCGGAAATATCCGTTTTGAGGTCTCCCTGAGTCCAAAAAAGTGTTTTTTAGCGAAATGTGTGTGTGTGTGTGTGTGTGTGTCTGTGTGTGTATGTGTAAACAGCATAGCTCAAAAACGAAAAATCGTAGAAAGTTCAAACTTGATATTCCGTTTAGGTATCACCATGGGATCTGACGTACGTTATCTGTCAAAATTCCTCAACCGGAAGTACCACTTTACTAGTTGTTTTTTTTACGTTTTTGCAATTTTCTCAAAAATGGCTCCGAAGATTTTCTTTAAACTTGTTATATCAACTACACATACAAAGAGCTACAACTTTTATTTGAAACATTTCTCCAGGAAAATTCATTTAAGGGCACTTCTGGGGGAGGGGTGGGGTTAGGTTTTCATCTTAACTGCTGTTTCAGTTTATTAGACAATTCTGTCATCTAAATAATGTTAATTAGAATTAAATATGTTGTTGAAATTCCGAGTTTGAAAAAAAATAGATAACCGGAAGTGCGTTTTTACTGAAATATAATTTTCAGTTTTCTGGTATTTTCTCGAAAATGGCTCCAACGATTTTCTTTAAACCAGGTTGTTAACTATACATATAAAGAGCTACAACTTTTATTTGAAACTTTTCCCCTGATAAATTCATTTAAGGGGACTTTTGGGGGAGGGGGGTTATGTTTTTCTTTAAAATGCTATCACAGTTGATTATACAATTCTGTCATCCAAATTGAAATAACTAGAAATTAATATATGACCCAAATTCCGAGTTTCAAGGAAATTAGTAAACCGGACAGTTTTACTGGACAGTGTTTTCACTTTTCGACGAATTTCATTAAATTTGGTACACTAACTATAAAATTTGTCAATTATAATTTTGAGTACTGGAGTATGAGAAAGTTGTGTGAGTGTTTCACACCAGATTTTTTTAATATAAGAATGCGATTTGTTAATTTAAGATTATTTTAGTTTAATCGTTTTATTGCATCAAAATTGTAGCTTGTTTTGCTACTTAAATTTCACTTTTACATCAAACAATGGCACCCAAGAAAGGGAAGGTGTACCCGTCCTGCACCCGAACGATGTTTGATCGTCTTTGCAAAAGCGTCACCGCTGCCCTGCAACACCACTTAGATACTTTCCTTCTGAAAAGAAGGAAGGGACTGCGTTCCCTCAAATAATTGCGTCTTTTACTCAAGGTTGTTGACGCTGACTTTTTTAAGCCGCATCGAGATCTTCCTCGAGGCTGACCCGCTCCCTGAGGGCCTTTCCGAACACTATGTGTTGGACGAAACCCAACAAGTACGAGCTCTGATGTGTTTGGTGTGCTGAATTGTTTTGTGTTTCTACAAGTAGTTGGTGTAGCACGAGCGGTTTAGTAAAAGGGGCTTGTAAGTATATATGTTTAAAAGAGTGAAGCATCAGAAATAATAAAGTAGTCACCACTGCTAACAATAAATATATTCAATTAAAATAATAACTATAAGTTATTTGCAAAGAAATTATTAATATCTTACGTATTAATATGCACTGATGCTAAGAGAGCGAAAAACAAGTTTTCTGCTTTTGCAGCAATGACCTTAAATTATAGTACCTGACTCTAAAATACATTATTTTTGCCAAAATGATTTCACTTAAAATATTTTTCAAAACTATTTATTTTTGCATTTCATCTTCCACAATATCATCAACAAATTGTCTGCACATACGCCGAAGCTGAGCTTCACCCCCACACCACCTCCCACCGTTTCAACGCACATTTCTGCTTCCCGTCTTCCAACAATACCAGTCCCATACTTCGAGGGGAATTACCAACACTGGGTGTATTTTAAAGATACCTTCACCGCTCTGGTGATTGACCAACCATACTTGTCCGACGTGGAACACCTCCATTACCTGTATAGCGCTCTCGGAGGTAGCGCTAAGGCCACTATCTCTCATATCCCCGTTAGCCAGGGGCAATTCCAGAACGCTTGGGATGCATTATGCCACGCGTACGACAATAAGAGGCAATTGGCTGAATTGCTTCTGGAACAGCTGCTCCCCACCTCCCTCATCTGTGGTCACGGTGGGAGGCGTTGAGGGGAACATAGCATATGTTCAGACTCAAACCCTTCTATCCCTGAAACAGATGTATTCAAGACATCCATGCTTCGCTGTACAATATGAGATATGAGGTGACAAATGTCATCTTTGTCTGGACACCGGGACACTCAGGAATAATAGGAAATACAGTTGCTTATTTGGCGGCAAAGGAGGCAACAGTCATGGAAGCTACGGTTGAAAGAATTATGCCAGTAGATGTCGTCCATGTTTTAAAAAGAAAAGTTCACTTAAGTTTGCAGGATGAATGGACTCAGTGGGCGGTGGGAAAAATTGAGGGAAATTAACGAGGTAATAATACCCTGGGACACCATTTATAGAAGAAATAGGAAAGAAGAGGTAGTGATAGGTAGATTGAGAATTGGCCATAACCGAATAACTCATGGGTATCATGATGAGTAGAGATGAAGCCCCTATGTGTAGTAATTGTAATGCACCCCTGACAGTGAAGCATATTATATTGCTAGACTGCTCGATGTATTCTAGATGGAGAACACTGAACCGTATTCCACAGAGAATAGAGATGCCCTCCGTAATGACCTGAACATTATTGATAAGCAGATTCAGTGCTTGAAAGTCATATATCATACATTTGGAAAAAATTAATTTACCTGTTATATTATTATTCATTTAAAGACTTATGTAGTTTTAAATCGTAAAAGTTTTAGTTGATATTGGTTTCAAGTGTTACTTTTTATTTAATTGACTGGTCTGGTAATATAATCATTATAGCTATGGTTGGGGAAGGAAATAGGGCATAATAACCAAGAGTTTTGTTGCAAAAAAAAAAAACAAAAGTCAAAGTAGGGGATTATCCGTATCAGCAATTTTCTGGGATGAACTTGTACTTAAATACATACTTAATAGTATTGAGTATTATTCTGGGATATTTTGCTAGAAATTAACCACATTTGGGTGGCGCCTGTAAACATGCCAATATATATTAGTGTATTTTGTATCTTATTTATATTGCTCAGTTCTAGACAACTGATGTTCCCAGATGATATACCAGAAATGTAAATTAAAGCTTAAGTGAACAGCCAATTCAATAAAATTAAGTTTGGTTATTAAATTTCTTCAAAATATCTCCATATTTAAAAGAAATTAATTTCCTATCCTGAAGATTCCAAATATTTTCCATGCCCACCGATTGTAAAAAAAAATACAGCCCTTAATCTAGTGGGTCCTATTAAACGGCATGTTCCAGTTGTCAGTCAGTGTTCTTAAATAAAGATTTATAACATATGAAGGGGTAATTTGTAATGGAGAGAATTTTTAATCCATAAAATTAAAAGAACGCTTAAAAATTCTTGATATTAAATATATTGTGGTAACCAGAATATTTTGGGACAATCTTAGGAGAGAATTTTAGAAGAATTTGTAACATAATCCTTTCCCCAAATATACGCCCACATAAATGCGAATTTTATAGAAAGCAACGAGAATATGTATAATGGTAGAAATTTAATTTAAATTAAATGTGTAAAGTTTTTAATTGCAAAAAAACTGATGTTAAATTTAGCATAATAAAAAGTGATTATTTCATAATTGACTGATATATATATTTTTGTTAATACACAGAACAACTAAGGAATTGAATCTAGTCGGCCGTGTAATATCTTAGTTTTGATTTTTCTATTATTTTGTTTATATATTCCAGTTCTTTATTAAAGTAAATGGAATAAATAAAACAAAAAATTTGATTTATTTATACCAAAAAAATAAATACCTTAATGGAAATTGAAATAAAGATTTCAAAAAAAACATCAGGGATTTTTGCTGATTTTTTTTTTTTAATCATCACGTCCCACAATGTATTACAATCCCATACATCAGGGATTATTAAATATATGAAGCGTATAGAATAAATAATAATTAAAATAATTAAAAAAAAAAAGGGAGTGTTATCTTTTCTGTTTTAAAAATTAAATCTATATTTTAAAGTAGTTAAAATGAGTTTTACAAATTGTATTTTTTTTTTATAAAAGAGGCTGGCTTCAAATTTCATATTTCGTTATGTTATTATATACTTTTCATCCATTTATCCACTATGTACGAATGGAACCACTCGTATATATGAATTCTGTAAAACAACAATGACTTTCATAAAATCACATGTATTAAATAAATATAAGCTTTCACTCATTCTATTTTTATTATTTATAATAAAAGTAAATATTTATTTTATATTCCATTTCTTTTTATAATAAATTCAAAGTTTATTAATTGAAATCAAATAAAACATTTGAATTTTAATATAACTTAATTGGAAAATTATTTAAAAAAAAAAAAAATATATATATATATTTTTAATCATAATGCTACCACCGCATATGACACGAAGTTTTCGATTTTATTAAAAACGGCTCCAACGATGTTCATTAAACCTCTTAAACTATATACCCAGCTAGATGCTGAATTCAGTTTTATGGAGTAGCAATATTCTGAAGTTAATTTACAATGATTGTGGAAAGGTATATTGCTTATATGGAGCAGAGACATGGACTCTAACTGAAGCTTACGGGAGCGCAGGCTCCTTGCTACTGAGATAGATTTTTTGGAGGAGAGTTTCGAAATTGGAAAGGAGAAGAATGAAAAAAAAAATCTGGTGTGAAACACTCACACAACTTTCTCTTACTCCAGTACTCAAAATTATAATTGACAAATTTTATAGTTAGTGTACCAAATTTAATGAAATTCGTCGAAAAGTGAAAACACTGTCCAGTAAAACTGTCCGGTTTACTAATTTCCTTGAAACTCGGAATTTGGGTCATATATTAATTTCTAGTTATTTCAATTTGGATGACAGAATTGTATAATCAACTGTGATAGCATTTTAAAGAAAAACATAACCCCCCTCCCCCAAAAGTCCCCTTAAATGAATTTATCAGGGGAAAAGTTTCAAATAAAAGTTGTAGCTCTTTATATGTATAGTTAACAACGCTGGTTTAAAGAAAATCGTTGGAGCCATTTTCGAGAAAATACCAGAAAACTGAAAATTATATTTCAGTAAAAACGCACTTCCGGTTATCTATTTTTTTTCAAACTCGGAATTTCAACAACATATTTAATTCTAATTAACATTATTTAGATGACAGAATTGTCTAATATACTGAAACAGCAGTTAAGATGAAAACCTAACCCCACCCCTCCCCCAGAAGTGCCCTTAAATGAATTTTCCTGGAGAAATGTTTCAAATAAAAGTTGTAGCTCTTTGTATGTGTAGTTGATATACCAAGTTTAAAGAAAATCTTCGGAGCCATTTTTGAGAAAATTGCAAAAACGTAAAAAAAACAACTAGTAAAGTGGTACTTCCGGTTGAGGAATATTGACACATAACGCACCGTCAGATCCCATGGTGATACCTAAACGTAATATCAAGTTTGAACTTTCTACGATTTTTCGTTTTTGAGCTATGCTGTTCACATACATACACACACACAGACACACACACATACAGACCATTCGCTAAAAACCACTTTTTTGGACTCAGGGGACCTCAAAACGGATATTTCCGGTGAAAACTCGATATCGAAAATTTGACACGATTACAATACTTCCTCTTACTAGGAGTAAGAGAAAGTAATAAGGAAAATAATGCAAGAGTAAAGCACAATGTTCTGGAACGGATAGAGGAGAGAACTTTGTGCTGGTTTGTACATGTATTTAGAATGGAGTGTGATAGGGTAGCGAGGCAGATGAAAGAAAGGGCGGTCCAGGAAAATTTGGTTACATCTCCTGATGGAGTCTCTCAGTAGAAATGGACATCGCGCAAATGATGCAGTCAAAAGAGAGAGTTGGAAGGAAAAACTTAAGGACATATTCGGGTGAGGAAAGTCTCAGTATTGAAGAAACTTCTTAGAAAAAAAAAAAACTATACACACACATTAATATCGATCACTTTTATTCGGTAAAATTTTACAGGGAAATTTTTTTTTTTTTATGGGAGATTCTGGCTGAAACGGAAGCGCTATGCTTTTCTCTAAAATTCCAGTTTAATACAATATATGGTTCTTACTACATAAATAATATTAATATACTTTAAAAATATTGTTGGAATTCCAAATTTGAAGAAAATTGGTTGACCGGAAGTTGGACTTTACTGAACAACTTTTTGAGTTCCTGGAATTTTCTCGAAATCCACTTTTTTCGAGAGATATAAACGCAGATATAAACGTATCAATTTTTTTTGTTTTTTAATATTTTTCAAATGTTAAAAAAATTATAGGGGTACATAGATTGTGATCAAAGTGTTGACCCAGTATTGTGAGAAAAATTGGGCACCTACTGACGAGGAAACCTCGGCGTGCTTACCGATAAAAATCGCCATATAGTAAGACTTAACCTTCATATGCTTTTGCGCCGTAGTTAAAATTTGTTTATAAGTTTAATTAAGTGAGTTCCTAGCAACGAGATTACAAAGTGATAAAAAAAACTGATACCAAAATAACCAGTAAGTTAACAGTTGTTATGGTGGTTGGTTCCGCAGAGCTGGAAAGCATCAGAGATATTTTCCGTGGTAGCTTGCTTCATTTTGTAGTCATCGACCGGTTTCAGGCGTTCGCCCATCTTCAGGATGTGTTTGTCAGACAGCTGTGATAACATAGACTTGCACAAAGCAAATTCAGTTTATACGTACACTCCAGTTTTATACAGTATATAAACTGAATTTGCTCTGTGCAAGTCTGTGTTATCACACTGTCTGACAAACGCATCCTGAAGATGCACCCGAAACCGGTCGCGAACCCCGAAACCGGTCGATGACCACAAAATGAAGCAGGGTACCACGGAAAATGTCTCTGATGAGTTAACAGTATTAAAGTATATAGAAAAACTACCTTGCAACTATATTGCAGGCTCTCGATATCTACATAGTTGTAATAGTATCCGAAGAGAGGGATCTAAAGCAGAAAGAGAGATACAAAATTGATGATCTCACTCGCTACTTAGGCCAGACTAGAGTGGGAGACTCTGTATATATATATATATATAGCTGCGCTAGCTCTACAGGACAGTCTTTAGAACAGTTTATACAGCAATTACAACACGTCAGCAACCAACTACTACCCTTCTCTTTATTCAGTCTAAATCTCTAATTTCTATTTACGTATAAAGTCATGGCGGTTTTGTGTCTCTAGTTAATTATACAGTGTTCAGCAATCATTCTAGCTTATTTCTCAAAAATCCTTCTTCACTCATTTCATTCCTTCTAAAACCTATTAAATAGTTAAGAGTGAAATTCCCCAAGTTTAAAATACAATTTTTTAATTAATATTGTGATGACGTAGTAGATGGTTTTTTTAGTGGGTGGACAGACTCTTATATGGGAGTACAATTAGAGTACTTAGGATGAGATTAGTTAGACTTCTTGAACACTGATAATTGCATGAGAAATATAAGCATTGGCGAGGTCTTTACACTGCAAATTTAGAGAAGAGTAGGTGGTGTAAGAAGAAAGTAGCAGACTGACTGGCAGAGTGACGGTGTGAGTACGATGGTCTTGAATGTTGATGTTCGAATGCTGTTTGAATGAGCGGGAATTGGAGAGAGAGTGAGCGTGTTGCGTTTTATATGCAAGTCCACTACTCCTCATCTCCTTACTTTTCCCTACAATATTGTGAGATGCATCGTTAGATTGTCCCCTCTTCAAGGTTGAGATAGGGAGACGTTTTCACGCATCGGTAATGTGACAAATAAATATATACGGCGATAAGTAAATATGTATGGCGACGGCGATCCATTACAATAACATTCTAAGATCCATTACAATTTATTAACATTCTAAGATCTGACAATGATTTAATGTAATATTATCTTTAACAGGAGAAATGGTAAGTACAAAATTTGATCTTAGTAAATAAGTAAAGATTATTTACTAAAAACATTTCTATTATTTTTATTTATTTATTTATGTAGAAAAGAAATCCCTGAATCAACTTGAGGAAGAATAGGTGCATATATTATTTTTTTTCCCCACTGTACAGCCGCTTGGGGGCAGCAATGCCTTATTTATGCATCCCCCATGTACGTTTTGATCATTACAGCAAAAGCTTTTGTTTATCACATCGCCTGAGGATATACAATGTCCACATTATTATATCCAGACTTTCAACCTATTACTGAAATTGATTTAAGATTTTTCTGTTTTGGTAAAAGCAAGAATAATGGGACTTTTCCTCCTTACTGTCATTCTGTAAACATAGAATAGAATTTTTGGCTTATTCTTCATATCTATTCTAGATTTTGCCTATCATTAGGAAAAGGGAAATTTTTACTCTGCGGTTTTATAATTAAGGTTGACATAGTATAGGTACGCGAGATTGGTTCCTTGGAAAAAATTTGCTCAAATTACCAATATCTGAAATCAGTTTACGTGAATAAAATAAAATATTGATTTTTAATTTTATTTCTGTTCAAGGACAAAAAAATTAAATAGGTTAGCAAAGATTTATTTATTTATTAATTTTTCTTCTTTAATTTTGTAAATATTTTCATGAAAAAATTTAAATTGTATTTTTGCGAGCTAAGAAAGTACAGTATTAACAATAATTAGCATGAGAAACTACACATATGTTTGAGTAGATAAAGACGTATATTGTTGTGGTAATTAATGGGATATTCATTCATTCAGAGGTCAATATTTCCTGATATATAAATAGCTACTACTATTGAGTATAAATATTTGTTTGATTTTTAATTAATAAATAGTTCTTGAAATGTTAATAATCGAGTGATTTGATTTTGTAATGTTAAGATTTTACTTAACGCTGAGAGAGAGAGAGAGAGAGGGGTGAATGCACTTAGGTGACAAAGAAGGCGCCACATACAGGGTGAAGAATAATGGATTGTTATTTAATAAGGGGCGATGTAATGTTAGGCTTTCCTCTAAAGTGCCATTTCAGTATATTATATGCTGCTATCGTGTATATAATATTAATAGGAAATGTAATATGTTGCCGAAAATTCTGAGTTTAAAGAAAATCGGTTTCATCGGAAATGTGTACTTTTTTTCTTTTGCTAATTATGTTTCGGAGGCTTGTACTATGGTACATTATTAATTACATGTGAAATTTGTAGGTGGGTAATACCGGTGGAGGTAAGGGGTCGCCTTTAGAACAAAATTACGCCATCACCAATGGTATATTTCACACATTTATTTCTGAATCATAATATGTAGTGGAAGAAGTGGAAGAAGCAAATGGAAATAGATTTTATATTTTGAATAAACTTAAATAAATTCAGTTTTTTAAAAGGAGAAAGATACATTGGCTGGAAAAAAGGGTAAAAATCCAAGTACAAGACAACCGTTACAAGAGAGGTCAGAGAACTCAGCACTATTGTCCTTTAACCCCCTTCTATGATAGAGCAGGTTAACTACCAAGGGAAGTTTTCTTTAACCAGTCAAAATTCAACCAGTAACATTTGTCTCAGGCAGTCAGTCGTTCTCTTAACTTCCGTGCCAGTTATAAGTGTTTTTAACATTTGCGTTGTAGCTAAATAATTGATTTATTTATAAGCTTTTTACATTCATTGAAATTAACTTGTAGTTTGTTATTTTAAGAGAATATATTTGGTGTTTAGCAGTGGTGACTTCTTACTTGTATCTTAATACTTCTCTCCTCTCTTTAAAACATTTATACATAATACAAACCCCTAACAAACACCGCTCATGCTACAATACTACTATAAACATACAACACATCACCAAACACATTAAACATAACACACGGGTTGACGGCTACAATATCAATCAGGCCGAGTATTACACACTATTTTGCAACTGCTAACTCTCTCGTCTTTCTACTTCAAAATATCCAGAATACTCTACAAAATATACTTCTTCTATTTTGGTGAATAAGCAGGGAGTTTGAGGTGGTTGAGTGTGAGAGAATGGAAAAGTCGACTCGCGGTTTAAATGGGAAAGTCCAGGGAGTTAGTAATGGTAGAATCACTTGTAGAATATTGTAATTATTGGCGATCCATTACAATAACATTCTAAGATCCATTATAATTTATTAACATTCTAAGATCTGACAATGATTTAATGTAATATTACCTTTAACAGGAGAAATGGTGAGTACAAAATTTGATCTTAGTAAATAAATAAACTAAGATCATTCATAGATTATTATAAGTAGGGGTGGAGGTATTGTAGTCTAGTTTTACATGTAAGCTTTTGATGTAAGTTGTGTATCTTGAAGTTGAAAAGCCTAGACAGTTAGTAATTGTAGAATAGTTGTGAAATATCCGACCTGATTATTTGTGATGTTTATTCAGAAATAAATGTGTGACATGTACCACTGATGATTGCGTAATTTTGATGCTTTGCGCCCCGCTTACTTCGATATAAATTCCATGCTGTTGACTGTAAATAATAGATTTAGTGAAGAGATTGCTATCACCAAACGGATCCTCCAAGGGGAATCCTTGAGCCCAATTTTATTCAATTTATTCTTGTCGGATGTAGAGAGCTATATGAGAAACGCAAATTTTTCAGGGATACCACTTAACCGCAATGTCGATGTCATCATGTTGCTCTATGCCGACGATATGGTGATCTTGGCGGATTCTCGAAGTGATCTTCTGAATAAATTTGGGCATCTTCAAAGTTACTGCCAAAGTCATTCTTTGCAAATCAATGGTGATAAAACTAAAATTGTTATCTTTAAAAAATCACATAATAGACAATTTTTCCAACCTATTTACTATCAAGGGCAGAAAATGGAGGTTACCAAGTCTTACACTTATCTTGGAGTTCCGTTTTCGGCATCTGGGAAATTTCATCTGGCATCTAAATACTTTATTCAGAGAGGATACTTTGCGATGAATAGAGTAAAAAATATTCTTATAAACGCTAAGACAGTTTCGCACCAAGCAAGATGTAAATTATTTAATTCGATAGCGGAAGCGACGGCTTTGTATTTGTCCGAAATATGGGTATTGCGGTATTTTGCTAACATTGAGAAGGTTCAACTCAAATTTTTCAAGTCAATTTATTTATGGCCTAATTTCACACCTAATTATATCGTGTGGATGGAAGCAGGTGTTAGGGAGTTGAAAGTAAAAATTTTTGCCAGGATTGTTAACTGTCTGATTAGAATCTTATAAATGCCGGACGAAAGACTACCTAAGTTAAGTTTCTTAAGCTTGATCAACTGGAGTAGACTGGCAAATAACAATAGCGAATTGAATTGGGCTAGTCAAGTGCAAAATCTTTTTATATCTGTCGGAGCTGATAATGTTTGGGAAAATCTGAGTTATGACGTGTTAAAAAACCGTAGAAATGCTTTAATTGCAAAAATGCGTAACCATTCATTTTCTAAAGATCTAGTTAGTGTATTAAATTCCAAGTATTGTCCTATGTACAGACTAATTTCTTCCTTAAATTTTGAAGAGCACTACATTAACTTTGAATGTCATATAATGGAAATTAGATTAATCAGCCAGCTGAGAGTCTCAAATAAAAATCTTTGTAAGCTTATATAACCAATTTTGCCCGATATGTAATTATAAATAGGCTGACGATCTAGTGCATTTTCTTTTTCGCTGCCCATGTTTTGTGAAATTAAGTAAATCATATCTTGAACCATTGTGTTTGACCTCTGATACTGTGGTTGATATTTTAGATACGAATAAGCATCATTTGAGTAGTCTTTTCTATTATGTCAAAGGCTCTCT
>JAAEAF010008233.1:0-33107 GCA_011037195.1 Triatoma infestans | reverse complement strand
AAACTATGTAAATTGTATGAAAAAGTCTTGTGAGTCTTGTTTCGTTATTGTAACTTATTGGTCATTTAATGCTTAAATATTACGTACTAAACATTGAATAACAATGTCTTTTATACACTGTAGTATATTGTACAATGTAGCAAAACAAGTTTTGGAATCTCTATAAATCTATGTAGATTTATTTTGAAAGTTAATAAACCTGTTCTTTAACTGTAAATGACAGTTACAAATATATACACTGGTAGATTTTCAACCCTTCGATTTTATACTTATTTACACTTTTCATTGCATTTACATTTGGTGATACATTGTTTTATTAGAATGATTTTCAAATTTTCTTTTGTAAATGAAAATTCATTTTATCCTTACAATAATTTATTCATATGCTAAAATTTTCAATAGAAATCATTGTATTGTAATGAATTGTATTTATTTAAAAGTCTGGTTGGAGTTATCCGATGTAGAACTTGCAAAAACATCACCAAAATCCAGTCCTTTAATTTATTGCAATAACCTGGACATTTCTCTCGCAAAACTTTTTACTTGTAATTTACATTTTTTTGCGGATTTCTATAAACTATTATTTTTCCGGAAATAATGTTTTAATGTCCTTTGATTACGGAAAAAATAGAGAATTATTCTTTTAGAAATCTGCACGATGACTATGGAGGGAATAAGCTGAGTCCACTGCAACCTCAGAGATCTAGTATTGTGATAGAATATAGTCGATTGTAAGAATGCAGTGTGTAAAATGTTACTCTGTTTTTTTTTTCATACCAAAAATACTATAATGCGACGAAAATCCTATAAATTCGCCACATAAAAACTGGCGGATGAGCTTAATAGGTTCATTAGCAACCGCAGAAAGGTGCTACCATCGCGCCATCAAATGCACTCAACCACGCATTACATTCTCTGTTATAACGATGTCCAAAAAAAGGACATGATCGTCCTTGATGGTCGGGAGTTGTCTAGTCAGATGCCTCCCGCTCTCGCAAAGAAAACGATCCGAGAGTATGAGATAGGGAAGTGGCAAAGACGCTGGGACGAGGCAGAGACAGGAAGAACTACTTATGAGTTCTTTCCAAATCTGCATCACAGACTGTCGATGCGATGGCTGCGGCTATCCCAGACCGTTACACAATATTTCACGGGTCACGGGGAGTTCAATTCTAAGCTCTTCGACTTGGGATTGAAAGATTCCCCAAATTGTGAATGCGGTCAACGGGACACGGTGCATCACGTTCTCTTCCGGTGTCCTCTCCTCGACGAGGCTAGAATCCATATGGAATTCAAGCTGATAAGTAGGGGGGGGGAACTGGCCGGGAGAATGTAAAGAGCTGGTAACGAATGCAAGGAACTTCGAAGACTTTGTCGAGTTCGCTCAAGAAGTCGCAGTGATAAGAAGGACTAGACGTATAAGTAGAGGTCCGCCTCCCCGTGGCAGGGACGGGAACTTATCTACCTAGTAGATAAGGCTAAGTGACCATAGGCACCGGTTTTGGCGCTATGCGCTTGGTACGGTGGCTAAGAGTGTGCGTAATAATAATAATAATAATGTTATAACGATGTATTGGGCGATGTATTGGGTAACCACGCAGCCAATCTCTCACCTAGAAACCGTCTCTAACTGTAAGAAAAAGTGAATATAAGCTGACAATTGGTGGGGAGTCTCCCAACTTTACTTTAAATACTAGTCTCTACATCAATCTCAATCTTGGAAAAGTTCACCTCACTAACCATGCCACTACTAGCTCACCACTATTAGAACAAGTAAGAGTTATAAACTTTTTAAGTGACGCTACACTATTCTATGTTCATCACGCTAACAATCAACCATCATCATTCATTCTTCGCTCGGTCACTCTATTCACTCTATACACTCTTCTCTCCATATCCAGTGAAATCGTAAAATATATAAATTGTGAGTTTAGTGCCAGTTCGTTCATTTCACCAACTAAACCTGTCACCATTAGGGTACCTCCGCTGATAGGGTTTTTTTGGGGGGGGGCATCAACTGCCAGGGTCATTGGCGCCCCCACAAAGTGCCTTTGGCATTCAACCACACAACCACACATTTCTATCATACTGATAGGGATTTTATTTATATATATATTTATCTCATTAACATGTACAACAATTTTGTACAATTAACAATTACGTATATTATTGTTTTATTGAATTTACAACAAATTATGCGATATGTCCATCTTAATGTAATGCACAGTTTATTATATGATGGTAAAACATTTCTTTCGTTAGAAGTATTGATCTTGCAATATCGGCTAGCTGTTTCCTGTCGTAGTATATAATATGACGATTATAGTTGTACAAATCAACAACCACTGCAGATCCTATGTGTGTATTGCAAGAGTGATGGAGGAGTCAGCGACGTAAGTAGGTTCGGGTAGTAAATCTGTAAGTTTAGCTTCTAAAGATTTGTTTGGAATTGATAGAGGGCTTTGGCAATGATCTCTGTCAACAATGAAATCATACTCAGATAAATCGTTAGATCTTAAATTACAAACCAGTAACATGTACGGTTCCTCATCATCTACGCTTATTTGTTGAATGAATTAAACTATGTTTGAAGCAAATTTGTCAATAAAAATTTTAATATCTGGTATTTTATCCGTCGTAGCATGCATATTTATTTTGTTACTGACCGGTTTCGGATTTTCATTCAACGTCAGAGCAAATTTACCAAGTATAAAGAGTTCACTTCAACGTAATGTTTCTGTTTCACTCACACTGTTGGTTTGTTGGTTGTACACATGTGGGGAGGTTTTAAGGTTATGTTACTATGTATGTATGTGATTAATGGCAAAATGGAATTACTATAAATTATAATTAGACATTAGTTATAAAGTATTCTTCAAAACATCTATTTACTATACACTATTTTCTAATGTCTAATTATAATTTATAATAATTCCATTTTCATTAAACACATACGCAAGTAACATAACCTTATAACCTCCCCACATGCATACAACCAACAAACCAATAAGTGTGAGTGTAACAGAAACATTACGTTGAAGTGAACTCTCTACACGAACTTGGTGAATTTGCTCTGATGATGGAAGTTATGTTGCAAGGACCCTAAATTAACTTTTAAAAAACAATTTATTTAATTTAATTACAATAATAGTTAATGACAATATATAATACACTAGATAACTATAGGAACTTAGATGTGAACTGTATGGTGGCGAGCCTAGCACTGACTGCCTGCTGGTCGGTGGCTGTATTTATATGATGTCAGCCTCTGCTGACGCAGCATTGGTAGTTTTCCATGAGTAGCGTCATAACTCCTCCCTCCTCAAGTTTGGAGCTCCTGCGACAAATGGCATGAGAGTCCGGGGTAGACGGTGGCTGGTGCTGGCTGTAGAGGCATGGTTTGTGGCTGGGTTCCACCTTGCTGTGGATTTGGTTTCCTTCTACAGACATAGTAGAAATATAAGAAACATAATGATAATAAGAGGGCTATTGCCATTATGAGGTAGTAGTAAATAGTCGTTGAACTACTGGGTGTCTCCTCCAGGTGTTCCAGTGGTTCCATTCTGAGGTTAATTTGGTGTAGGTCTTCGAATGATATGTTCAGGTTGGTGTGTGTGTTCACTGGGGCAGTAGTTACTATGCCCTTGGAGTCCTTGTATATGTGGATGGCTTTGCTGTCTAGTAGGGTCTCGTCTTTGGTCAGCTTTATGAGGCTGGTATTAGTGAGGAACATGGTGTCGTTGCGGTTGCCTTTGTTCACTACGATTCTCTTAGTTCTGAAGGTCAGATAGTAGTCAACAACGGGGATGTATTTGATGAATGGTGTGCTTGATGTATATACCGTCTTGCATGCTACTAGGTCGATGTTGGTGATGATTTGCCGAATGCAGTCGTTCTGGATGCTGGTTTTGTTGTGGCAGTACATAGCACTGTTGATTTCCTCACAGGTGGCTGTAAATAACTCATCTTGGGTTTTTAGGATCAAAGGTGGGTGGACATGAATTGTCAGGAGGTGATTGTCCCTTTCTATAGGGTAGGACAGAAGGAAGTATGTCTCAAGAGGAGAGGTTTTTAGTGGAACGTTAATAAAGTAGTAGATGTTCCATTTTTTTATCGAGCAGTGTACCTTGCTCAATTGCCAAAGTGCTTCCATGTCCGGGGTTACGAATGTTACATTATGAGATTTTTGCAGTGACTCGAGATCTCTGAGAAGAAAGATGCTGGAATGTATTGTGTTTAGTCTACAGAATTCCAGAGAGTTTTCCATGTCGTCAATTTTGTTGGCGATAAGGACCAGGTTAAAGAGGATAGAATTAAATTGGTGGTTCAGTTCAATTTGGCTTACTATAGGGTTGGAGAAGAAGGTGGTCATTTTTTCGTTGTTGCTGCGTATAATCATGGTTGTCATGGTTGAATTCTTCGATTACTTTTTTGTTTATTGCCATCTGATTTTTTAGGTTGTTTTGGAGGTGAAAACTGTTACGTTCGATTGTGTTTATAATTTTGTCGTACCTTACTTTGTCGTCACTGTCCATATTTCCGGTTAGCCAGGATATGGCTTTACCTAGGCCGTTAATGAGTCCACGTTTAGGTCTGGATTTGTTGAGAGTTAAATGATCTAACTTATTGCGAAGGTAATAATAGTATTTAAAGAGCGACTTTATCTGGTTTGTTTTGTTGAGATGATATGTAGTGCTAATCACGTTAAGAGTCTTATCTAGTTCTATGTCAAGTAGTTGTACGTCAGCAATATGAATGAAAGTATAGTATCTGTCTATGACGTAAGCTGGGTTGAATGCGATGGGCAAAACCCCCGGTCCATGCATGAGGTCAGTTATCTCTAGGCCGTTGGCTACATTCCCCGCCGTCAGCAGTTGCAATGTGTGTATCGTTATCAGCAGTTGGAATGTGTGAGTCATAGTTTGCATCTGCGTCTGTAACAGAGATAGTTCGTTGTGTGAACTTCCTTGGTCTTTTTAATAGATTAGGGTGGACTTTAAAAGATTTCTTTTGAGTAGTTACTAGCTTAGTCTTTTGGGAATAGTTTCCTCTTTTAAACTTTGGTTTGGCTTTGCCGTATTGCTTGTCGCGTATGTAAATTTCACCTTCGGGATTTCTATATTTTCTCTCGTTTGATTCAGTCTGTTAGTTCGTGTTTCTTTTTCTATGATCTTTTTCAGTGCGTTTGCTATTCTTTCTTTGTCCTCGTGATATTCCTTGACTTTCTGTTCCAAAATCAGGTCCTGAGCGTAAGTGGTAGTCTGTATTCCAAAGGTGATGTCATTAGGAGTCATTCTTAAGTTAGAGACAATGGCGTTATTATAGGCTATTAATCCTAGTCTCAGGATTTTATTGAGGGGGTAGTCTTTTCCATGTTTTATGATGTTCATAATTTCAATTAGCGTTGAGTGGGCTCTGTTTATTAGTCCGTTAGAGTCTGAGTGGTTTGGGGTAGTGAAGTGTGTGTTGACGTTATTGTATTTTAGGAAATTCTCAACCAGTCCGTTCCTGAATTCTGTTCCGTTGTCGAATTGGATTGTCTTAGGGCAAGGGAATAGACTTATGTAGTGTTCTAGGGTGGTGACGATTTCGTTAGCGGAAGAGGTTCTAATTACTTGTCCGTATAACCTTTTAGAAAAGCAGTCTATCAATGTGAAAATTTGTTTTCCGTCATAGTGTAGTATGTCCCCCTGAAGTCTCTCGAAGGGTTTGGAAGGAGTAGGGGTAATTTCATAAATTTGACGTATCGGTCTACGCTCGTATTTTACTTCCTTACAAAGGGAACGATTGTTAATTACTTTTGTTATCTGTTCGAGCATTTTTGGCCAGTAGTAACGTTTGGTTAGGGTTCTGTACACTTCATGTATACCACAGTGTGCGGTTTTGCCGACATGATAATTTTGAATAGTTTCTTCTTGTTCCGAGGAGTCCGTTATGTCTAGTCTTTTGGTGTAGTAGCGTTTGAGTTTGACTGTTGGAAATTTATCTTTTATTATGTTGGACAGGTGAACAAAGATTTGGTCATATATCTGTTCGTCAATGGAGTTTTCTATAGGAGGTGAGCACAGGACGCCGTACGTATGGTTCGGTTGTAAGTACTCTAGGCAGTATTCGTCTATGTCGTTAGAGTATGGGTACCTGGTGCACCAGTTGTACCGTGTTTTGTTAAACGGTCTGTCGATTGGAATTTTCGTCTCGGGGTTGCCCCGGGTTAGAACAATTTGGAATTTTTCCACGTTAATGCAGCGTGTTTTGTCGTCAATTATTTTGATTTGGCTGTTAGAGGATTCTTGGGAGTGTTGCGTTTGTAGGCTTTCATTGTCGTCTTCGGCCGGGATGTTTTCATTGTCGTCTTCGGCGGTAATGTTTTCATTGTCGTCTTCGGCGGTAATGTTTAGGGCTCTGGCTAAGTCTTCTAAGATGTCGTCACTATTCTCAGGTGAAGGGGCCAAGAGGAATTCGTCCAGGACTTCGTCTGGATTTGGACTTGGGGACGAGGTCTCTAGGGCATTTAGGTCTTTTTCTTCTGGCGGGTTTCGTGATAGTGCGTCTGCTACTACGTTAGTCTTTCCCTGTACGTACTTGACGTCAAAGTCAAAGTCAGCTAATTGTAGCTTCCATCGGATGAGTTTAGAGTTTGGCTCTTTTAAGTTGTGTAACCATTGTAATGGTCTGTGGTCTGTCTGTATTGTAAATTGCGTCCGTAAATGTATGGTCTAAAGTGTTTGCAGGCCCAAACTATGGGCCAGTAGTTCTTTTTCTATAGTGCAGTAATTCTCCTCCTGTCTATTTAGTGTGCGAGAGGCAAAGGAGATAGGGAGGTCTTTTCCGTCTATGTTCTGGGATAGGACGGCTCCGATAGCATAGTTGGAGGCGTCTGTTGTGAGGAT
Source organism: Triatoma infestans (assembly GCA_011037195.1). Taxonomy (NCBI): domain Eukaryota; kingdom Metazoa; phylum Arthropoda; class Insecta; order Hemiptera; family Reduviidae; genus Triatoma; species Triatoma infestans. The sequence continues at coordinate 26,217 of JAAEAF010008233.1, read as the reverse complement.
AAAGGGTTTCTCGAAGTTAGGCAGTTGCAGGATGGGACTATTCTGTAGGAGGGATTTCAACGTCTCAAAGGCTTGTTTATAGCTGTCGTCAATTATGATGTCTTTGTCTTTCCTTAGTGAGAGGGTTAGAGGTCTAGCTATTTTAGCGTAGTTTTTAATCATCTTACGGTAGTAGCCAGTAAGTCCGAGAAATTGCTTGATTTGTTTCTGTGTCTTGGGAAGTGGAAATTTGGCAATAGCATCTAGTTTGGCCGGGTTAGGTTGTATACCCTTGTCGGAAATGATGTGTCCTAGGAAGAGAAGTTCTCGTTTGAAGAATTCCGTCTTGTCAAGTTGAATTTTTAGATTGTGTTGTCTGAGTTTGTCGAAAACGGTCTTAAGGTGTTTTATATGTTCGTCCAGGCTGTCAGAGAATATTATAATGTCGTCCATGTATACTAACACCTTAGGGATTCTGGAAAAGATGGAATTCATGGCTCTTTGGAAAATGGGGGGAGCGTTCTTGAGCCCGAAAGGCATGCGTAGGAATTCGTAGTGTCCATTTTCTGTGGAGAATGCTGTCTTAGGAACTGACAGTCGGGGTCCATCTCAATTTGGTGGAACCCTGAAGCTAAGTCAATGGCGGAGAAATATGTCGCGCGTCCTATTTTGCCGAATAAGTCTTCAATGTTAGGAAGGGGGAATTTGTCTTCGACCGTCTTGTTGTTAAGTTTGCGGTAGTCTATCACCATTCGTATCTTCTTTTTGCCTGAGGCGTCCGGTTTCTTCGGTACTACCCAAATTGGGCTGTTATAGGGGGAGTTAGAGTGTTGTATTACTTTGTTTTCCAATAGTTTGTCAATTTCCGTTTGTACGTCTTTTCGATAGATTTCCGGGTATCTATAGTTTCGAGTGTAAACTGGGTTTTCGTCAGTGGTTCGAATTTTATGTTTCAGTAAATCAGTACAGCTTAGTCTGTCGTGCTCTCTTTTAATTATCTGGGGGTAGTTTCTTACTAATTCTATTATTTTATTTTTCTCGTCCGAATTCATGTGCTCCGTTCTGATTAGTTTCGGAATTTCCTTTTTTATTTCTCTTAACCTACGTTCGTCAGACATTTTGGGACAATTGGTCACTACTACGTCCGGGATGCTTATACTAATTTCCTGAGGTTCGTCGACATCCATGGGTTCAGGGCAAATGGCCATGACCTCCTTGGATTCAACTTCGCACAAGATTTTATTATTCCTAACGCTATAGAGGCCTTCTTTAATTGTGACCTTATCATTTATTTCTATATTTTCATTAATTAATCCGGTTTTTAATTCTTTATTTTTTACCGGAAGTTCTATAAAATTAACTCCCTGCTCTAATTTTATTACGTTTAAGTTATTTTCAGGGATATCGAGTGTAAATTTTATGGGGGATTATACCCTGAGGGTAAGACAGGATGTTCTTATTCAAGTCTATGCTCATTCCTAGTGCCTGCATAGTCTTGTGTCCTAAGAGTATGTCGTATTTGTCAGAAAAGGGGAATACATGGAATTTCGTTTCTAAGTTTACTTGAAATATGTCTTGTATGTTGATGGTGCAAGATTGTTCTCCATTCTTCTTTCCAGCGGGTGTAGTTATTATGAATGGGTCGTTGGATAGTGTTATGTCGGTCGGGACAACGTTGGGATTTATGTAGTTTTCTGCTGATCCGGTGTCGATGAGCCATTTCAGTCCGTATCTGTCCTCAAAGTGTGGGAGAGACTTGTCTACTAGGTTTAGGTTGAATTCGGGGGGCCTTCTTGGCTCCCGTGGCCAACGTCTAAAAAATGATCGAATTTTTCAGTTATTTTGTCTAGTGAGTTCTCTAAGCGGGAAAGTCTGTTTTCGTAAGCTTGGTCCGGTTCAGAGTATTTTTTAGGTTGCTCGTCATTTTGGCAATGCGTCAGTTCGTGAGGAGAAATGTAATCTTTGAACCTGGGTCTGCCTGCAGTACGCATAGACACCGTGTTTTGGGAAAAGTAACCAGGAGGTAATCTGGGTCGATTAAAAGGATGGTTAGGATTATTCGGGTTATTGGGATTGTTTGGATTTATAGATTGTCCAAAATTTAATCGTTGAGGTTGTTGCAGTTGTTGTCGGTAAAGAGAAGTTTGAGGTCTTTGTTCCATAGGCCTGGGATTATATTCAATTGGTTGGTACTGGTAGTTAGGGGTCTGATTCATTGGGACGTATTGTGGATTCGGTCTATAAGAGTATTGGTTTGGTTTCCGAAATGGTTGGTTGGGTCTTTTAGGACCGTGAGAGGAGTTTAAGTTAGCTACAATGAAAGAACATTTGTTGTAGATGATGTTTCGTACCTCGTCTAGTGTGCTAGGGTCAAAAATCATAATGTGGTTGCTTAATGTCGGGGGCAGGCATTTGTAGATGTGGAAGATTATTTCCCTGTCGACTCGGGTTATTAATTGTTTCAGGGCGTCTGCTGTGAGTCCGTCTAGTTTTAGTCTAATATAAACTAAGTTTCGCAACTCCTGTACCCTATTGACGAAGTCAATGGGAGACTCTCTAGCATGCATTTTGGTTTGTAGAATTTCATCTTTGAGGATCTCGTAAGATCTCGAGTCAGCAAAACTTTCTTTTAAAAACTTTAATAAATTTAATAAATGGTCCACGTTATGTGAAAGAAGTATGTTTCTAGCGGGCCCTAGCAGTCTACTCTTAGCTTTTATAAAAAGGATATTGTGGTTGTAGTCTCTTTCAATTATATTTTCTGCGCAGACTGTGGCGAAGGCACCTTCGACAATCTCGCAGAAGAACGCTAGCTCGGAGGGGTTTCCGTCAAAGTAGGGGATGTGGTCATAGTCTTCTTTGGAGATTTTGTAATTTATTTGGGCCATTTCAGGGATAGTTTCTTTAGGGAGCACTAATTTGGAAGGTTTAATGATAGATAAGCTACTTACAACCTTAGTTCGCTGCTGTTGATTCGCCAGCTTGCCTTTCTTCTTGCTTCTGAGGAGGGTTCTTGCTTTTCTTGCAGAGATGCCGCGAATAAAACACTAACGTGTAAGCTTCAAGTCTTCCCGAGACAATTGGTCGCGGTGTACTGTGAGATAAATGATCGCACTTTCTAACTTCAAGCCTTCGCGGTCCCTGTTCGGGCGCCAGTTATGTTGCAAGGACCCTAAATTAACTTTTTAAAAACAATTTATTTAATATAATTACAATAATAGTTAATGACAATATATAATACACTAGATAACTATAGGAACTTAGATGTGAACTGTATGGTGGCGAGCCTAGCACTGACTGCCTGCAGGTCGGTGGCTGTATTTATATGATGTCAGCCTCTGCTGACGCAGCATTGGTAGTTTTCCATGAGTAGCGTCATAACTTGGATCAAAATCCGAAACCGGTCAGGAACAGAAAGAATATGCACACTGCGACGAATAAAATACCAGATGCTATCCAGCGTTGCGGACCTATCCACATATTAAAATTTTAATAATTGTCATCAATGAAAGGGCATAGGATTATTTTTTTTTTAATGTAAAGTGCAGCACTTACATAATGCTTAGAACAATTAATAATTTAGAACTTAATTAATATTAATATTGAATTATAAGAACGATATAAAGACAGAGAGACAAGTGCCGTTGTTGTGATGTTTTGACTGGCTTTGCATGGAAGCAGCGACGGGACCGTTATCTGCGGATTCAACGGCCTATCGTATGTGAAGGTCTTGGAGTTATTTCACATTCAGATTGTTTAAAATAAATGCCACTTATTGACGTAATAAAGTTGTGATAGTGGCTAATTATCTTAAACCTAGCTAAGAACATAGTTAAAGTTATTATATGCAGTCTAGAATACAGTGTGCCAAAAACATTGAACATAACCTATATAAAATTTGAAATTTAACGTCATAGATTCCCCTTCCCCAATCCAGAACACCCTAAAATGAGTTTTTTTCGGAAAAAATTTTCAAATTAGCTTCCTGCAATTTTTCTTTTTTTTTTGGGGTGGGGATATTTGTTCTTTATTCGACCTCAGAGGACCTCAAAATACATATTTTACAGTGAAAATTCAATTTTGAAATTTTGTTACGATACTCAATACTTTCTCTAGAATAATTCTTTAAATCTTGCAACGAATATGCTAGCTACTTTTAGACCAACGCCTTTGGAGCCAGATGAGCGAAATTCCTTGGAAACTGGCTATCCAAAATTTTGTTGATCTTTGCTGACTTTCTTAAAGAATAACATTAATATTATTCTATGAAGATAAAACGTAATGCTAATAGAAATTTCAGGACAAATTTTACGAAGTAATTTAAATACTTTTTTTAATTTTATTTTTATATCATATTTATAATTATATCTCTGGTTTTATTAACTTTCTATTTACTCATAATTTAGTTTTATAATTCACGTCATTACTGCTATCTTCTGTAGTATAAATAACCTTATGTTCTATACTTTTTAATATCAACATAGTACATAGAAGAAGTTACTCTAAACTAATTACCATCTCAAATTACCAAATAAATGGGGCATGTAAGATAACTCCTTGTTTATTCTAAACCATAAGTATTTCGTTAGTATGTATATTGTTCAATATTTACTTTATTTTTATTAAGTAATCTGATATATTTATTCAGAAAAAAATTCTGGTATGTAACATGGTCTACATTCTCTTCCTGCAATATATAGAGAATTAATGGGATAAACGTAATTTTACTTTCTCTTATTCCTAGTAAGAGGAAGTATTGTAATCGTGTCAAATTTTCGATATCGAGTTTTCACCAGAAATATCCGTTTTGAGGTCCTCTTAGTCCAAAAAAGTGGTTTTTAGCAAATGGTCTGTGTGTGTGTGTGTATGTGAATAGCATAGCTCAAAAACGAAAAACCGTAGTAAGTTGAAACTTGATATTACATTTAGGTATCACAATAGGATCTGACGGTGCGTAATCTGTCAAAATTCTTCAACCGGAAGTACAACATTACTAGTTTTTTTTTTTTTTACGTTTTTGCGATTTTCTCAAAAATAGCTGCGACGATTTTCTTTAAACTTCTTATATCAACTACACATCCAAAGAGCTACAACTTTTATTTAAAACATTTCTGTCATCTAAATAACGTTAATTAGAATTAAATATGTTGTTGAAATTGTGAGTTTGAAAAAAATAGGATAACCAGAAGTGCGTTTGTTTTAACACTTTATTAAATGATTTTTTTTCAGTTTTTCACGATTTTCTCAAAAATGACTTCGACGATTTTCTTGAAACTTCTTATATAAATTAAAAATGCAAAGATCTAAATCTTTTATTTAAGATATTTCTTTGGAAAAATTCATTTAAGGGCACTTTTAGGTTAGAGGTGGGGTTACAGCTTCCTCTAAAGTGGTATCATAGTTGATTATACAATTCTATCATCCAAATAAATTAATAAAAGAAATAATAATGGCAAAATCCACCGTTTTAAGGAAATTAGTAAGCCGGAAGTGCGCTTTTACTGAATAGCTTTTTTCAGTTTTCAATGAATTCCGTTATATTTGGTACACAAACTATAGCATTTGTTAATTATAATTTTGAGAACAGGATAAGAGAAAGTTGTATGAGTGTTTCACACCAGATTTTTTACAAATGTTTAAGGGTTTCCAAAAGTTTTTGAGTCCCAGCCCCTCAGAACCTCTCTAAAATAAAAAATTATCTTGGAAAACTGTTTCAAACAAAAGTAATAGGTGTCTGTATGTATGTAATTGTATATTTAATGAAAAACCATTGGTGTCTATATGTTATGGAGAAAGATTTGCGAAAAACTGCAAAAAAAAAAAACTGTTTAGTAAAGTTGAACTTCTGATAAGCCGATTTTCATCAAACTTTTGGAATTTTTGGAAGACCCATGTGCCCTTAGTCCATATCGGGGAAAAGAGGAGAGGAAAAATAGGAATAAGGAAATATTCTTATGTGCTCCACCAACTCTTGAGTCTTCAAGAATACACTGCTACTTGGCTGATGATCGTAGATAATAATTATGCCAGAAGCTGCCCAGTAGGAAATTCAGCCGGAATTAACAACCATGTGATTTCACAATTTCAACCAGGGCAAGCCAGGAGAACCGTTGAAACTCTGTCAACAATTCTATGGACTGAATGCACAAAAAACTGACTCATACGAGTACTGCATTAAGACTAACTTGAGAGAAATATGATACACAGACTATCCCCTCTTTTCGTCTAGAACACAGCATAACAGATTTAGGAAAATATTATGAAATGATATAAAAGATCGATCCTCCTAATCGATTACTAAAAATTTATCAAGGCAATACAATGCCCTCATCCGAAATTAAAAAGTATTGTACGATGTTGGCGGCAAATTTAAATTTGTATTAAATACCGAACAGATTTATTATGCATTTAATGCGGGTATTACCTAGTTCAAGATCTCACATATAACTGGAAATATATATATATATATATGTACATCCAAAATATAATACACAAGTTATACTACCGGTAAACAGATTTTTCACAGACTCGAAATTTTTGCTATAAATTAAATTCCTATTGATATTATATAGATAATAGAATCGGATAAAAATATTGACACGGCCATTTAAAGTTGCGCCAAACATCACCCCACACCCTCCTAAAACATCCTTTAAATGATAATGAGATGTTTGGGGCGGCAATTGGCCAGAGGAGTTTTTAAAGAAAAAGAATTCTTTGTTGCTCCCCGTTTCGGGTACCATTGGTGCCGTTCTTCAGGAGCTCTTTAGGGTAGGAGAGGAGTGAACGTTGAGACTGAAATGATTCTTCCCTTAAATGATTTTCTCCCCGAAAAATGATTCAAATAAAAGCTTTACCTCTTTTCATGACTAGTTGATATACCACGTTCAAAGAAAATCATCGTTGTAGCCGTTTTTTGAGAAAATCACAAAGAACTCAAAAACAATCTATTTAGTAAACTGGGTACATCCAGCCTACTGATTTGGACCAAAACGTTATTGTCGGCTCGACTGGTAGCGACTAAATAAAATACCATGGTTCAATTTTCAGTGATGTTTCCAATTCTGGGTTTTGCTAACTAAACGCACAGATTATTCGGTCAATTTTTTTTTTTCAAACTCTGGGGACTTCAATAAGTTTATTTCCGATGAAAACTAAATTTCGAAATTTTTTGACCCGATCGCAACATTTCCTAGGAGTAAAAGAAAGTAAAATATGATAGATAGTTCAGATGGGGTGTTATTTGTCACTAATTTTCACCTAGTAACGAACGGAATATAAATGTTCATTTTATAAATAGAAAATTATTTAGAAAAATTAAAATTTTTCATTTCTTTATCTATATTCTTAAAAAAAAAAAACTCGTAATTTTTGGACAATAAAGCCATTAAGAAGAACATTGTAGAAGGTTAATGGCGAATTAGTCAGCCGTTTTTAATGGGCATTACTCGGTCACGCCTGACATCACCTGGAAGATAGATCACAGGGCGGAGTTAATACATGGTTTTGCACATGGGGCAAAAGTATATCTCTTGAATACAGACTATTGTATTTCCTAAAGTCATTTTCTTTTAACTGTATTGTACATTTACAAGACATTGTTCACTTGTTTCAAAATCTTTCTTTTTCTATTTTTTTTTTTAAAGAAAGCGTGTTTTTTTTTTTTAAATTTTTCTAACTTAATTCAGTTTTAAAGCTGTATATTTCGTTTTTAAAAGATGGTTAGTATATATAATAAAATTTGAGAAAATAAAATATTTATTCTTCTTTCTAATTGGCCCACAGTCTTTGAATTAACGAAACAAGTGTTCAATTTAACTTTAATTCTTTTTTGCTTCAATTTAAAGGGATTTACAAATTACAAGACCTGTTCAAACAAATTTACATGATCATCTTCACTGAAGTTTTCAAAAACATTTTTCCCCAGCTATTGTGAAACTTTGTCAAACGTTTTCTCTCGTCGTATGAAAAGTTTTTTTTTTATTAAATATAAGTTAAAGGTTGTTTTTTTTTTAACTATAGTAAATGTTCTTCTATATTTATTTGTTTTGTAGACTTTTTTTTTTTATAGAGTACGTCTTTTTTGTTCTGCATCTCTCTTGTACTTATTTGGTTTAATTGTTTTACATGACAAAGTTTGTATAAATTATCCAAATTTGAATAATAGAGAATTAGAGGGTTTTTGTGAGGATTCCAAATGGATAGTATCAACGTTTTACTTAATAGCCATTGAATTATGGATTTCTTCGCTACATTTTATCGGATCTTCAACTTTGAAAGTTTAATATAGAAATATTATTAATGTTATCGAAATTTTATTGAAACAGTAGCACATGGAAATGCTAGAAGATTCAAAACAATACGTTGAAATTGAACTACTGAAAAAATTGTAAACAATAGAATTCTTACTTTTTCTATAATATTGCCAATTAGGATTCAAATCACTTTCACCAGCAATTATCACGAACCTGCTATTATTCATGCATTTTTTTTACTTTACCTTCTGCTACAAGTAGGAATTATAGCGATATTGTAAAAAAAATTCAATTTCCGCATCTGAAATGATGACTTCGGTAAAAAATTCATCAACCGGAAGTGTGGCTTAAATTAATCCGATGTTTTCCGCAACTTTCACGAAAACGGCTCTAATGATTTCTTTAAATTGCAATGTTATCTGTACAAATATAGACATTTTATTTTTATTGGAGTATAATGGATGTGAATAGGAGAGAGAGAATTAGAGAGAATTGGTTTTAGAGAAATAAACTAGATGATATATTGAACACTGGAAAATGAAAAGAACACAATATCTGCAAGGACTTTACAGTAGAATAGAAGTTAGGTAGCAAGAGAAATATAGAGAGACAGACTTGAGTAATAAGATGGTAGTAGATAGGTTGCTGACTGGGTCTGTTGTTGTAAACTGTCCTAAACTTTTCAGCTGTCACTCTATTTGTATGAATAGAACGTAGTCCGGCCTAGGTAGGAAGTAATTAAATTTTGATTCATTTAATGTGTGCTTCTCCGCTTTTCGGATTCTATGGATCTTTAATGATTCGTGGAGCCTTTTATTTCCAGAAAAATTGTTTTCGGTAATTTCTAAGTGAACTACGATTAAAACGCTTGAAATTGTACAACCATTATTTCTGGACTAGTTTGCTGCGCTGACAGGTGGTCATTTCATAGAACTGTATGTTATGCTTCCGCACTCGACTATCTAAGTAGTTAAGAGTAAACTATATGTTTAATAAAAATTTCAAAAAGTTTGTCAACAACAAATTATGATCTTTGCACTAAGAGAAACAATCGTGTGCCTGTGTTCCTATTACAACAGGAAGAGAAAGAAGTAAAAATAAGAGAAAGTAATAATATAGGAAAATAGGCAAGGGATTAACACAGTGGTAGGGTGCTACATTTGCATGCGGAAGTTCCCGGTCCAGCGGTGCTACCCTTAACCCGATTGCAATACTTCCTCTTACTAGGAATAAGAAATAGTAAAAAGGTGATAGGGATTATTCATGCATACCTGAGCGGTCTTTAGTGAGCCAGATTTGTAACGCTAGGCTGACTTAGCGTACGCTCGGGAAGCTAGCTATTCGGTGGATGATGGGAGAGCGTCGGGCAACACAGGTAAAAGAGGTCAGGCATACCTATATGATACAATAAGAAATCCAAGAAAGTAAAATATGATAGCTCAGATGGGGTGTTATTTGTCACTAATTTTGACCTAATAACGAACGCCAATATTAATGTGTGTAATATAAATAGAAAATTAAAAAAATTAAACTAATTTTTTTTCATTCCTTTATCTATATTCTTAAAAAGAACTCGTAATTTTTGGACAATAAAGCCATTAAGAAGAACTTTGTAGAAGGTTAATGGCGAATTCATCAGCCGTTTTTAATGGGCATTACTCGGTCACGCCTGACATTACGTTTTACGTTTATAATCTGGACAATACATTCCGATCTCCAGATTCCATTTTATATGTGACCTGGTCCAAATACGACACCGTAAATTTCACACCCGTCTCGCACATCATCACAATCCATTAATTCACCAAACTTTCCTCAATAGCGATTCCAGATAATCCTCCTCGACGACTGAGGCATGCTGGCACTGGGTGATTTCTCCATTCCCTTTATTGTGAGTCATCTCATTTATTTGTTGTTTGGTTACACAAGCGTACCAGCCAGTTGTTTCGTCAAATTTACAATGTTAGTAATACTTTAAACATCTTTTTGTCCTTTTAAACCCATCAACAAAAGAAAATTGTCGGGGAAAAATATTTAAAAAATTTTTTAATAACATTGATAGCATTTTTGTATATGTACGTAATATTGTAAGTAGTATACAAAGTTTAAATAAAACCTTTGGAGCTTTGGGGCGAGGGGAGGGGAATCAGTAAAGTGGCACTTTCCGTTGATGGATTTTTTGTTCGAAACTTTCGTGTGAGATGTGATAGTGGTTCTTGAACTTAACTTTTTAAGTTTCCCTTAATCCAGGGATTAAGGGGAACTTAAAAGTATATATTCACAGATAAAAACTCAATTTCGAAAAATTTTAATCCAATAATAACATCAAGCATTAAGTGCAAACAATTCAGTTCCGATTAAAGGATAAGTTTGTCGTCATTTAAGACCAATGGATTTAACTTATTTTAATTAAAAAAAAAATAAATAAATAAATAATAATATAAATCAACAAATTTAGAACTAAATTCTTCTTTTAAAAGTGATTAATTAAATAGAAACGGTCAATTTTAAGTAAGACTTAAAAATGTGATTTTTTTTTTTTGGAAAATAATTAAGTTTTATCTTCTTAGAAAGTTAAGGAACAGAGTTTTCGCAACAATCTTAAGAGAAAATCTATGTACGGCAGAAACAGAGAGAGAAATAGAGATAGAAAGTGGAAAAAAAGGAAAAAAAAAATTTAAAAAAAAAAAGTGCGTGAATAAGGACATAGAAGTGAGAGACAGAGTTCGAGCGGTAGTGGGAGGTGATGATGTAAGCAAGTGTTGGCTACAGAGGACTTCTCTTACTGAAAATGAGAGAACGGGGGAAGTTGCAGCGACAAACTACAGAGGAAGGGCTGTGTACCGCTTATCTTTAGCTCCGATAGCCTTAATTACAAATGTTAAACTAACACCTCTTCCCCGAAGAACAGGCGTAACTGGCCTGTTCACTCCAAACCTCCGCAGTTTTGGACTACTCTCTCTGTCTGTCTGTCTGTCTCTCTGTCTCTCTCTGGGGCAGCAAGCGACTCCCCTCCCCCCCGCTTACAACTTTACTCAGATCTCTCTTTATAATCTCTCGCACCAATTCACCCTCGTCTACCATATATCCCCTTTGTAACTGTTGTTCATAAAATAATCCCTAGTCCAGCGTTGCACAAGTTATCTAATGTGTATCCAACAAATATACTCCCCCCACTTGTCTTTTTATATGCCATAATTTTTGCCTCATAACTGGCCTCCCCTTAACTTTTCTAATATTTACACTAAGTCAGCAAAAAAAACAAAACAAATATATTTGGTAAATTCATCATATGATTGGATAGAAGCAAAAAAGAAAATTCCGGTAACATTTAGAGGCATGAAGAGCAGGACATCCTAGACTTTTTACACAACCGCCCAACACCGTCAGCAGCACACTCTGGAAGCCACGGCCAATGCTCTATCAAGTTAAATTGCTAAAACTGTTTTTTTTTGGCAAAAGATCAATTGTTGCACCTACAATTTAGAATACCTTTTTCTAGTCTGTTTAATTAGGCTTAGGAGTCAGGAGAGAGACTCTTTTGTGAAGTTTGCAGGCGTCAATTTCCCTACTCCAAAGAGGAGAAATCTCAGACACTCAACTTACGGACACAGTAGGTTCTGTTTCTACTTCTTCCAAACAAAAACTTCTACAGGCTATCCGTTGTTAGGGCGTGTGCTTATTAAGTCTACAGTGGCCAGTCAGAAGGCTTACAATCATCCGTATGGCCTTGTTGGAATAGCTCTTCAATAAGCCTGGGCGAGTATTTGTTACCTGTCTCGCGGCGGCGTTTTAATCCATGATTTGATGTCTGCACTCATGTGACGACATATTGCAATACCGCACAAAGGTCCAATAAAGTCTTACAATAGCCAACTCTACCATTTTACTTATATCATGGTACCAACATTTCATCATAACTCTTCGTTCGGTCACTATACCCTAAAGACCTCTTTACCCTTTCCTTACTCAGTAAGGAAAATATAATTAAAATATACATTGTGAGTTATTATGTGCTCATCTCAACATATATCTTCATTTCCTGGTATTATTTGTAATGGGAATTCGAATCAGAAACTGAACCTATCACTCCCCATCTCGAGTTCACTTGAGATGTGCATTTCTTCTTCAGGCTTGTAGAAATTGGCAAACTAACCTAGGCAGAAGGATCAATGTTACCCTGTGGTGGTGACGGGGCATGTTGGCATTGAAGGGAATATGATGGCCGACACCCTGGCCATATTAGACGCTAGGATCCCGCTCCTACGGCCGGAACCTTTTTGTGGGGTCAGCGACCACTTTCTGTTGAAGGAACTTAGGAAGGAGGAGGAGACGAGGCGATCTCAACTCTGGTACTCCCTCCCCGGTTTGCGGCAGGCTAAGATCTGCTTGGGAAATTATAACCATCGGAGATCCGGAGGCCTGCATGGGATTGAGCAAGAACAAGCTCCGTTCTTACGGGTTTCCTCACGGGGCATTGCGACTTAGAGGACACCTGATGAAGCTGGGTTTGGAAAGTGGCAGCTCATGCAGTTTCTGTGGGGAGCTGGAGGAATCTCCACTACATCTCCTAACAGACTGCGAGGCTGCCACTCAGAGAAGATTCAAGAACCTGGGTAGCTACCAGGTGGAGGAGTGGGATAAACCCTCTCTAGAGCCCGTCAAGGTATTGGGATTCCTCAGGGATCTCAACCTGATGGAGGTTTTGTAGAACAGATGTTCAGAGAAGGGCATATGTTCGGGTGCTGTGGGCAATAGCCTGCGGCATCCAGGGGACCTAGCACAATAGATCGGAAAAAGGGTACGCAGTGCATTGGCCCCCTTCAAAAAAAAAAAAAAAAAAAAAAAAACAAGTGGCAAACTAGAAGGAATGGAAGGAGAAGTTCCACAGAGTAATGATTGAACAACGGTTGTATAATAAAAAAGCCTAAAATTCTTAAAGAGAGATTTAAATAATTAAAAATCACCTTCAACCGTCAACGTATTATTTTCGTACTTCATTCTCACACAATTAATTATTCTGCCGGTCAGTCTGTCATTCTCTTCATACGCCATCATACTTTGTCTCTATAATATTACAATGTAAAGTCTTTGCAAATATTTATTATTTGCACATAATATAGACAGTTGTTCAGTTAAGTGTAATTTTATTCAACTCATTCATTACATATTTTTATAACTTCAAATGTGTTTTAATTAAAATAATGGTCGAATATCCGAAAAACAATATGACCGGAACACCAGATTGAAAATGAAGGTTAGAACAAACAGAATTACGTTTATGAAATATATTGAAAGGACATTCATTGGAAAACTCCGTCATTTTAGTTTATCTCTACAACATAGTTTACAAATCTATTTTCTCGATAATTTATTCCAATGAAAAGTAAATGATCTTTTTATTTCCATCAAATATAACAAATTTGATAGAAAATCGATTGTGAATTTTTTTTATGAGATAATTGTGAAAAAACAAAAACAAGTGTTAAAGAAAAAAAATACTTTTCAACCGAACGAATGTTGTGAAACTGAAGCAAAAGAAAATAAAGTATAATCTGTGATATTTGTTAAGAGAAATATCAGTCTCTTATTTATCTGCTACTATATCCAAGGTAAACTTTTGAAAAACTGATGTAATCGTAGCAACACTTCTTACTAAGAAAAATTAAAGAGAGTGACAGAGTTAGTATGAGTGAGTAAGAGAGAATTGAATATAATAATCATCATAATTTCTTCATCTCTGTTCACAATACGTCATAAATGAATCTATTTTAATATCAATAAAAATTTAAAAGTTTATCAACAAAAAAAAAAAAACAAAATTATATTTCTCAAACTTGCTGAGATTTTCTATTTACTTTGGCTTCTTTAATAAAAATCACTTATTTACATGTTTCTCTGTGATTAATAATAGTGAAATCAAAGCAATATTTATTTATAAAAATTATTTGTGTTTATATACACAAAAATTTTTTGACAGAATAATAAAAATACAGTAAAATATAATCTTTTTATAGAGGAAGTATTGTAATCGTATCAAATTTTTCAATATCGAGTTTTCATCGTCCCCTGAAGGAAATATCCGTTTTGAGATCCCCTGAGGTCCACAAAAGTGTTTTTTTAGAAAATGGTCTGTTTGTGTGTGCGTATGTATGTATGTATGTGAACAGCATAGCTCAAAAACGAAAAACCGTAGAAAGTTCAAACATGATATTCCGTTAGGTATCACCATGGATCTGACAGTACGTTATCTGTCAAAATTCCCCAATTGGAACTACCCACTTTACTAGATTTTTACTTTTTTGCGATTTTCTCAAAAATGGCTCCAATAATTTTCTTGAAACTGGGCATATCAACTACACATACTATGATCTACAACTTTTATTTGAAACATTTCTCTGGAAAAATTCATTTAAGGGTACTTCTGGGGGAGGGGTGGGGTTATGGTTTCCTCTAAAGCAGTGGTTCCCAAAGTGGTTCCTACGGACCCCCAGGGGTCCCCGGTATCATTCAGGGGGTCCGTGGAAAATTAAAATTGATCTGGGGGTCCCTGAACAACGTCATGGGGTCCGCGCAAGGTTTAATATGAAATAATAAAATTGTGATCCATTTTTATTATTATTGAAATTAGCAGTATTGTAGGGGCTCAAAAACTAAGGAGACAGGTAAGGGGCTCATACAGGAAGGCTGTCCAGGCTGATTCTTCGGAATCATGGGATAGTTATAACAGTATTAAAAGAGCATATAAATATGCTCTGAGCAGAGCCAAGAGGAATTCCTGGAGATCCTTTTGTGAGGATATAAATTCGTTCCAGGAATCATCTAGATTGGTACGGATTCTTAGTAAGGATAGGGACAGTCAGTTAGGTACCTTACGATACCATGATGGTTCCTTTATAGGGGGGGAAGGGGAGACACTGCAGCTTTTGCTTGATACTCACTTCCCGGATAATATTGGTTTAAATGCTGCTTCGTCTTTGGTGGGTGGAAGGAGATGGGACCCTGAAGATGTATCCACCTTAGATGAGGTAGTTACACATGATAGAGTCAGTTGGGCCGTACAAAGTTTCTCACCTTTCAAGTCACCTGGACCGGACGGGATTTATCCTTGTCTGTTGCAAAATGGTGGGGACGTGCTGATGAAGGTATTGTTAAGAATTTTTAAAGGATGTTTGATGTTTGGTTATGTACCAACATTATGGAGAGAAGTAAGGGTAGTCTTTATTCCCAAGCCGGGAAGAAACGACTACTCTGACCCCAAGGCATTTAGACCCATTAGTCTTATGTCTTTCCTCTTGGAAACTCTGGAAAGGTTGGTGGATAGGTATATTACTGATGGCCCATTAAGGGATCATCCACTCCATCCTAACCAACATGCTTATATTGTGGGTAAGTCGACAGAGACTGCATTACATTGTCTCGTCGGAAGGATAGAATCTGCTCTGGAAATAAAAGAATATGCCCTAGGGTGTTTCTTTGATGTTGAGGGGGCATTTGACAGAGTGTCGTTTGATGCTCTCGAAGATGCCTTGGTACGAAAAGGTATACATCCCGTCTTAATCAATTGGATAGGTGTCTATCTTAGGAGTAGGGTTATACAGGCTTCCCTTGGCGGGCGCACTATGATAGTACAAGCGGGGAGAGGGTGCCCTCAAGGGGGTTGTCTCTCACCAAAGTTGTGGTGCGTAGTCATGGATGACCTTTTGGTTAGAATGAATTCATCGGGATTTTATGTGCAATTTAATTAACTCAAAAAATGACATAGCCCATATGACTGATTTATTTGCCAAATTTAACGAAACTAATTTGAAACTACAAGGTGACCATTTAATTTAATCAAAATTAAAAGCGTAATATCTGCGTTTGTTGCAAAACTTTTTCAGTACAAACAAAACTTGGGAAGAGGAGAATGTTCTCAGTTTCCAAATCTTTCGAAATTGCAAAATAGAGATGAAGATTTGCTTGCTTACTGTCAACACTTAACGATTCTTCATGCAGACCTGAACCAAAGATTTGAAGACATTCTTCACATGGATATTCCCGACTGGGTGTTGAACCCTTTTGCGCGTGGACAAACTCAGATCCCAAACACAGATGTGTCCATACTCATACAGGAGCAGCTTATTGAAATATCCACAAATGAAGAACTTAAACCAATGTTTGAACAAGGATACCACAAAATGTTTTTTAAATTTGTAATTTTTATACTTGTAGCTTTTTCACTTGGGAGGTCTGTGGGCACAAGTTTTGACTATAAAAAGGGGTCCATGGGTCAAAAAAGTTTGGGAACCACTGCTCTAAAGTGATATTTTTGTTTATTAGACAATTCAATCATCTAAATAATGTTAATTAGAATTAAATATGTTGTTGAAATTCCGAGTTCGAAAAAAAATTGGATGACCGGAAGTGCGTTTACATTACCATTTTACTAAATGATTTTTTTCATTTTTTCGTGATTTGTTTAAAAATGGCTCCGTCGATTTTCTTGAAATTTCCCATATAAGCGACGTATACAAAGATGTACAACTTTTATTTAAAACATTTCTCTGGAAAAATTCATTTAAGTGCACTTTTATGGGAAGAATGGGGTTATGTTTTTCTTTAAAGCGCTATCATAGTTGATTATACAATTCTATCATCCAAACAAAATTAATTAGTAATAAATAGGTGGCCAAAATTCCGAGTTTCAAGAAAATTAAATAAACCTGAGTGCGCTTTTACTGAACAGTTTTTTTCTAGTTTTCGATGAGTTTCATTAAATTTGGTACAGAAACTATAAAATTTGTCAATTATAATTTTGAGAACTGGAGTAAGAGAAAGTTGTGTGAGTGTTTCACATCAGATTTTTTTTTAGTTCTTGTGTTATATACATCTAATGGAACAAGTTTTTCGAGCTGACATTACGACGAAAATACCAGCTGATTTTCCTTGATCAGGTGGATAGGCAACATATTAGCGCATATCTAATTCACGACACCAATTCATTCCTAATAAGTCTAGAATAAAAAAAAATATAATTTAAGACATATTGGAGTAGAGAAAGACGTCAGAAGAAATAATGATACTAAAATCACAAACCCACCTTAATTTAACCTGAATTTATGTATTAAAAATCAGGTTTATTAACCTGAATTAATTTAACCTGAAATCATAAATTTATTAATCAAACAAATGAATTATAAATAAATTCCCATAATGAAAAAAAAAAAGAAGAAAAGTTTATACTTTATATGGATCCCCATATACACTACCATTCAATTAAATTATCCAATTCCATATATAGTGCTGTTCTATGTATGTTATACACATTAATTTAATAGACAGCTTACTCGCTAAAAGTATATAATGCACATAACACACACATATACTCATCTCACCCATTCGTAATGAATTTACCTTCAAAGAGTCGAATTTTTCTTTTATCTTTAGTTTCCAGAAGCTTCTATGATTTTTTTCCAAGGCTTTATTAATAAATTTTATTTATAATATTTTATTATTATTATATATAATTATTAGCTACTAATATATATAATGTTTACAATTTAAAAAAAATATGTATCTCTGATTTAATAATTCAATTGATGGTTCCATCTGGTAAACATTAAAAAAAAAAAACGTAAAAAAACGGAAATATTCATTTAAATTTATATATTTTATTTATTTCTTAAATGATTTACATTCTTTACATTTCCTCAATTACAATAAAAGACAAATCAAATTTCAAGAAAATTTAATGAACGATTTATAAGTTATGTCCTCACGCGTTGGTCTAGTGGCATTCGCCTTTCGTCATCCCCTCCCACAGACACTGCATCGTTCTGTAATGGTCGCAGCCTTCAGGATGATGACGGGGCATGATTTTCAGCAAGGCCACATGTTCCACATTGGTGTAGTGGACAGCCGTAATGGAATGCAGAATTGAAAACATGGACGACCAACACCTAATTCGTTGTGCAGATTTGGTAAAGAATGACTTGGACGAACGCGAATAAGCGAACACATTATATTGGGTTGCAAGGCGCCGAATGATGAGAAATCAGTAAGGGCGCGAGCGTTATAAAAAAAAAATATTATTTTTAATCTTATTTTTATTTGCATCTGTCTCAAGGTATAAGGATAACGACTTTTTCTCAGAAACTAAGATAGCTAGAAAAAAAATAAAAAATACGTGTCCCCGTAGTATTTTGTTAGAAAACCAAGTTTAATTTGCAAATTTGTTTTGGTGCTTCCAGAAGCGAGATATAGGCACCAAACTTCATTTTTTTTCAAAATGGGGAGGTGTGGTTTTTATTTAAGAAATAGATTCCTCTATTTTTTGGAAGAGAAATTTACTTGAACGGTTTTTTTCTGTGAGCTTTATTTCACAAGTTATGGTATGAAAAAACATGATTCTTATAAGAAATTTCAAAATGATATTAGTACAGTTTTTTGATTGCATAAGGAAGAAAAGTACTATTTTATTATAAATTTTTACGCCTCATTAATAACAGATCTTGCTCGAACTGGCCACCCCCACCATAGAAATGCATACACATGCTATTTCTGCCAATTATAACTTCCGACCAAGAAATACATCTATAATGGTGGCTGCCTTGTTCGAGCAAGATCTGTAATTAATGAGGAGTAAAATTTATATAAAAATAGTACTTTCTTTTATTCAATCCAAAAAATCATAATAATATCATTTTGAAATTTTTATAAGAATCATGTTTTCATTTATAACTTGTAAAATATCGCTCAAGGAAAAAAAACCGTTCAAGTAAATTTTTCTTACAAAAAATAGAGGAATCTATTTCTTAAATAAAAACTACACCTCCCTATTTGAAAAAAAAATGAAGTTGGTGCCTGTATCTCGCTTCTCGAAGCACCAAAACAAATTTGTAAATTAAATTTGGATTTCTAACAAAAAACTACGGGGACTCGTATTTTTTTTAGTTTTTTTCTAGCTATCTTAGTTTCCAATAAAAAGTCGTTATCCATATACCTTGGGACACCCTATATATTCAATGGGAAATGTGTATGTACAATATAACAAACAATTGTGTCATTAAGCTAAGCTCAGCGTCACAACTGGGATGACGTGATGGGAGGAATATGCCAGCGCTGGAACTCCCTAGGATAGATAAACTTGTGGATTGAGGAGCAAAGAAATCACGTGGCTAACGACGTTCTTAAACGGCGTGGTGGATTGTCAGGATGGAAAGAGGGATGAACGAAATATTAAGATTCAGCTTTCTATAATTTTCCATTTTTGAGCTATGTTGACCACACCCACACCTGACTACCTACCCATCCAAACACATAAACACACACACACGCAAGCGATTCAAACTAATTTGTAAAAAGTGCTTTTTCTTATTAAAATAATTTCAAAATAAGCATTTCCTGTGAAAAATTGATTTCTAACATTTGACACGATCGCAATAGTTGTTCTTAAAGCAATAAGAACAAATAAATGAGCTGCATTTGTATGTGTTATATTATTAATAAATGCCGCGGTTTACCTTAATAAATTAGCCTTTATTATGCTAAATTGACACATACTCAATACGATTGTACACAATGTACACAATTGTACACGCAATGTTACTTGTATATTTAATTAATTTACATAATAAAGCTATGACATTCACCACTGCTTAACTTTCATAACCTTTAGGGGATAGAAAGGAGAGCCTCTCCCACTCCTTAGGGTTTTTTCACTCTTGAGTTGTTTTTTTTTTAAGAGGATATGTAATGCGACCTGAAAGATGTATTATGCCTTGGTGCCTACTCAGAAAACACGAACCCTCATCAACAAGAAGAGATTACTTTAATTCACTTGAAAGGTTGAATAGCTTTGATAAGACGATCTTCTCTCTAAACCGGCGATTCTTTATTTTTTAATATGGCTGATAATCTCAAAATAAATTCTCACATTTCTTAGAAAAATGGGTTTCATTTATTAACAACAAATCAAAAAATCAAATCATTTCCGGGGAAAATGTTTTAAATGAATGTGGTAGGTATTTATATGTACTTAGATAATTTACGAAGATTAAAGAAAACTACGGGAAAACTAAAGAAAAATACATGTAATAAAGTTGCATCTCCGATTGATGGATTTTGTCCGAAATCTGAGTCTTTTTTTTTTTTTTTTTTTGAAGGGGTAGCCAATGCACTGCGCCCTTTTCCGGTCTATTGTGCTGTGCCCCCTGGGTGCCGCAAGCTTGCCCCCAGCACCCGAGCAGATGTCCCAGCTGAACATCCGTTCTACAAAACCTCCATCAGGTTGAGATCCCTGAGGAATCCCAGTACCCTGACAGGCTCTAGAGAGGATATTTCCCCCTCCTCCACCTGGTAGCTACCCAGGTTCTTGAATCTTCTCTGAGTGGCAGCATCGCAGTCTGTTAGGAGATGTAATGTAGTTTACTCCCAGCTCTCCACAGAATCTGCATGAGCTGTCACTTTCTAAACCCACTTTCACCAGGTGTCCTCTAAATCGGCAATGCCCCGTGAGGAAACCCGTAAGAACGCGGAGCTTGTTCTTGCTCAATCCAATCAGACCTCCGATCTCCGTTGGTTATAATTTCCCAAGCAGATCATGGCCTGCCGCAAACCGGGAAGGGAATACCAGAGTTGAGATCGCCTCGTCTCCTCTTCCTTCCTAAGTTCCTCCAACAGAAACTGGTCGCTAACCCCACAAAAAGGTACATACTCCGGCACCCATCAAAGGGTAACTTTATTCCTCCTGCCTAGGTTATTAAGTTTACCTAGGCATTCCCAGACCATTTGAGAGCTGATAACCGATGCACTCAATGCTCTAATGGCTGCTTGACTATCGGAAAGGATTACAATCGTCTGGTTCCTATATCCCCTATCGAGGTTAAATTGTACGCATCTTCCAATAGCGTATATCTCCGCCTGGAAGATGCTGGGTTCCGAGTGCTTGATCCTTGGACCAACCACTCCCGCCCCAGTCCCCTCGAGGGTCTTAGACCCATCCGTATACCATTTAATGGCTGTTCCTTAACAGAGCGGATCCCTCGCTTTACCCACTTTTGGTGCCCAGCTTCAAAGAAAAATTCTTAGTGTAGCTGTATTTCTTAATCATGCCATCTCTAGGGAGGTGCCAGATAAGGGAGCCCAAAGGTGAGGATAGCCACTCCTGACCCCTAGACCCCCTCTCCTTCTGCACTACTCCTGGAGATCCTAAGAAGAGCTCCCTTCGCCGCCCTTTTCACCACTAGGTACAGAGGTGACAGATTGAGGATATCCATTGGTGATACCTAAACGGAATGTCTAGTTTGAATTTTCTGTTGCGATATTGTTGTAAATCGAAAATTTCCTCATTAAACAAAACTTCTTTTTACCAGGATTAAAAGAATGTAAAACTTGCCAATTAAAACTTTGAGAATTCATTGAGCAAGTATTTCAAATTAGACTTTTGTTTCAATGTACGGACTGATCAGCAAATAGAATTGTTACATGTCTCAATAAAAGTGGATTTCCAATAATTAAAGCGAGTTTAGTTGAATAATGAAAAGAATACTATTTTATCCAAATGACTCTTTTTTAGGACCAATTAAATGAAATTAAAATGTCCATTTGATTCAGTTTTACGACCACATGGAATATTGGAAAGTGTATAGAAATCCCAAAAGTAATTTAGGGTGAGCTTTAAATTATTGTTACTAATTTTATATTAACTTTTATTTTACCAGTTCTTTTAATTTTATTCTGACAGGATCTAAATTCCAACTAAACAAAATTGAGAAATTATTTCCAAAGAAATACATAATTAGATTTCCTACATAATTAATGACTATAGTAAGAATGCAGAATAAAAGTCTCAATTGCTTTCTTATTCTAAGAGAAAATAGCTTGCATTTACATCAAATTTCCGGTAGTTTATAGCACTTTTTATTAAGTAAGAGGAAGTGTGCGATTGTAACAAATTTTCGAAAGGGAGTTTTCGTCGACAATGGGAGTAATATGGCCTTACACAAAAAAGATGAAGTGATGGACAGTAATTACTATAGTACAAACAACCTCTTCGTAAAGCATGCAAGATATTCTCCAACATTCTAAATCGTAAACTTCAACCCTATGCTGAAAAAAAAATAGAGCAATATCAATGTGGCTTTATAAAAGGACGGTAAACAACAGATCAACTGCTCACCCTGAGGCAGGTTCTGGAGAAAGCGAAGGAATTCAACCTTAAAATTCATATATTCTTCGTCGATTTCAAAGCTGCATGTAAGAGACTACATCGCGATGAGCTGTAAGAAAGCCATGAAGAAGCTAGGAATTCTTTCTTAACTCCTCGTCAGAACAACCATGTTATAGAAGCAGCTGCTGCAAGCTGCAAGAAGAGTACGAGTGCAAGTGAACCTGACAAATAAATTTCAGTGCGAACGAGGCTTAAGACAAAGGGATTCACCATCTCTTAAATTTGATGGTGGAACTCCACCATCTCTATTAGAGATGCAAGACTTGAGAAAAAAAGGATCGTATATAATAAAAGTATACAAATCCTGGCAGAAACCGATAATATCTGTATCAGGTGGGATTGCGCTAGCAATGAGAGAAGCATTTATTTCGTTGGGACAAGGCAGCTAAGAAAATGGGGCTTGCAATAAATGAGAAGAAAAGCTAGTATATGACATCAAATACATGATATACAAAACTGATATTCATGTTGGGAGATATAGCTTTGAAAGAATATATGTATTTAAGTATCTTGGATCATTGATAACTGCGGACAATATATTAATCAGGAGATTATGCAGAGGGTGTCCAGAATTGGTGGTCTGTAACCAGAGACCGGGAAAGTTGGCGCAGTATTCTTGAGAGGGCCATGAGCCAACAATGGATTATAGCGCCAAGGAGATGAAATGAGTTTTCACCGGAAATAATCTTTGTTTTGATGTCCCTTGAGAATGAACAAAAAATGTTCTTAGCGAATGTATGTGTGTGTATGTATCACCAGCCTTAAAACATGTACGAGTGTATTCGATGAACACTCAATATCGAAAATTTGATGCGATCATAATATTTTCTCTTAAATTAGGAATAACGAAAGCTTAAAAAAGAAAGAAAAGAAATTTAATTTTGTCATAAAATCATAATTTTATTTCAAGTGACTGTTGCTGTAAGTGAATTCCCTCATTAGGGAAACGTGGGAAAATAACGTTTCAAGCAATATTAACTCTCTTTGTCACCAGAGCAGTTATGTGGAAAGTTCAATTATGTTGAACTTCAGTAAAATAGTAGACCACACTATATCGCTTCACACGCTTAACAGATAAAATTTCATGGCGTTAGTGTAATGGAAATGGCTTTATATACATATATTTTATCCGTTATCTCCCGGTGGTTTTGTAACAGTCGGTGTTAACAGTTTATTTTATTAAACTCTTTAGTTTATCTTATATTGTTCAGTTCAGTCCAATTCATTTCAGTCCAGTTAATATTATATGCTATTGAAAATAAACATGCTCAGACAAATCTTTGTGAAATAAAAGTTTTTAAATCCTCAAAATACGATAAATCTGATGTGAAACCCGACTTCCTCTTAATGCAATTAAAAAAAGTAATAAATTAGCTTCAAGTTTGGAATGTTTAGTCAATGCTTAGTTGCCTTAATATTAAATATATTGATGATTTTTAATGGTATATGAAAAAAAGAGAATCTATATGCAAAATTATTTGCAAAAATTCTACACATATTTATTACATACGAGTGGCAGTATGACCTCCTGCAAATCTGTAAATTATATTGATTTGTAGAGAGCAAAAAAAATTTAAGGAAATGCTACAAAAATCCATAAGCCATTTTAAATTAAGGAGTATTCAACTTTAGTATATCTATAATAATCGTTCAGGTCATATTTGGTTGCACAGCTAATTGTGAACTTGTTTCGCACATACTAAAGAATTTTATGGTGGTTGACTCACCACGACACATTAAAATCGATCAACTCCGTGTAAAATCTTCCACGTAATCTCAGTTTATATCTTACTCCAAAATCGTCTCCTGAAACTCCTCTTCAGAATGTCATCCCAATCCATGCCGCTACGATCCTTTCATACATTACAGACATAAAGAGATTGGAAGCACAACCACTCTCAATATTTTCCTTAAGATGCAGGTTTTACCCTCTTTTTCCCTGCATATTTTTCCTTAGCCTTATCCCAAACATCACTATATAAACATGTAAGAAGGTTATCATGTTAACATACATTGGCACTTCTATATATTTTTATTGCATATATTTATGTATATATCGGTAATAAAGCTTTATCTACCTATCTACCTAAGAGTTTTATGGCGACTTTTTTTTAAATTATATTCTGTGTAGTCAATTTTCATGATAAGATGGAGATCTGAGATAAGGCGAATATCACCAACCTTAGAAACATATTTTGTATTACTTGTAGAGAGCCGGTATTGGGTCAAAATTCCCAGACTCCAGAAACATATAGTGGGATCGATCTAACTTATTATCTTGTAGAAGAGAAGCTTTTACCTCAAGATATGTAATAGACAGTAATATTCCGAAGATACGGTCTGTTCCCCAAAATCGACATGACGATATAACATCGATCTATAAGCTTGGAGAAGAGAATAGTCATAGATTTTTCCCGGATTTCATAACTGGTACATTGTGGATTGTCATATTACACAATGGTTGAGAAGCGATCAGACCCAGTAAAAATTGGAAAAACAAATTTCAAAATAAAAGTGATGGTTTTACGGTTTATGTAGTTTTATCATTTCATGTTAAGGAAAACTGTTGTAACTTTTTTCAAGAAAATTCCAAAAATAACTCAGAAACTTGTTCGGAAAAATCGCACTTCTGATAAGTCGATTTTCTTCATATTTGAAATTCTAGCAATGCGTTTTAAGTAGCTAAGTGGCACAATAAGCCTCTGTTGGCTGCAGTGCCGGGACATAGCCCATCCGAGGTTGGATAATAAGTAGCTAAATATTGCGTAGTTGTAAAACCGGTACACTTTGTACGGAAGTGGCATTTTAGAGAAAGCATAAAGCATTACTGTATCTCGCAGAATCCTTCAAAAAAATCAATATTCTTGGAGAAAGTTATGGCTATTATTTATGTTGTAATTAGTATATGATGTGTAAAGACAAATTTGGAGCCATTTAGTACAAAATTGCAGGAAAAAAAAATTCATTTCATGAAGGATTGCTCACCGGTTTTTCATTTTTGACCAAAAACTTCGTGTCAGATGCGGTTCTAGTACTAAAATAGAATATCAAGTCTAATCTTCCGGTGATTTCATTTTTTAAGTTATTTCTATTCTCACAAATACACAAAAACACACGCGAACCAAAAGTTGATGTTTCCGCGTACTCAGTGGTTCTGGAAACACGTATTTCCGGTGAAAATCCAATTTCCGGATGTATAACTGGAAACTGATAAAATATTACAGGAAACAGGAAGAAGTGTTTTTTGCAGAATTTCTTAACAATATTTGGAAAAGAAATAAATTTATTACAATTGTTATTCAGAACACATAAATATCTATTAATTTCGGCAAGTTTCGAACCTGGTTTCAAATACAGTTGTTAATACCTTCATTCATTAATTGTTAAATTCATTGGACACATTAAATATTAATCTATTTTAAAGTTACTGTAAATTACTTTATCTACATTAATGAAACATTAATCAAACTTACATAAATAATTAATATTACTTAATACTAGTCCCAGATAACATTATTTAAAACTCATATTTTCTAACACAGAATATATAATCATGAAATATTAAAGCATGCTTCAAATAAATAGATTTGATGTTACATCACTCTTTCTCACCCCTCTCTTTCTAGCGATAAGCTGTGGAAAATATTTTTGCATTTAAGCCTTTTTCTAGACAGCTTAATGAAACTTTAATCAATAACTACCTCTCTTAGGTATAAATCCTCTATTTTCAATATGAGTAGTATATAATAGGCGACTCCAGGACAGATTTTC
>JAAEAF010008232.1:0-20265 GCA_011037195.1 Triatoma infestans | reverse complement strand
CTATAATCAGTTTTTCCGTAAAAAGCGTTTTAAACAAAAGTGATAGAATTTCCCGCCCCGCCGGTGTCCAGGAAAAATATTTCGAATGAAAGGTTAGTTCTTTTTTTCTCACGCGTTGTTCTTGCTAGGGGCTAGCGCATTCGCTTTTAGTGCGAGAATTCAGTGTTCGATTCTCGTGAGGGCAATGACGGTGTTGACCCAGCATCTTGAGAAAAAGTGAGGAACTACAGTTAGTAGTAACGAAAGGGAAGGGATTAGCTCAGTGGTAGCGCGCGCGGAAGTGTGGGTTCGAATCCAGCAATTTTCTCTTAGATTTCACTTCCTGGGAGCCTCTACAGCTACTGTTCGGTGATGGGCAGTCTTATAACGAGAGAACATTGCCTGAGGGCGGTAGTTCATTGAGAAAGCTCCGAAGGACACAATAGATCTTTCAGGTCTTAGTGCACTATCTCCCCAAAAAATCTAATTTAAACTGCTAGTAGCAAAACTTGATACCGAAAGCCAAAACTAAATGCCGGCTTACCACACGCCTCACAATAAAAATAGCCGTCTGGCAAGCCTTGGTCCTTCATAGGCTGTTGCAAAGGTCTGTAACCCTGTACATGTGTGTTGGTGAAATTATGAAAGATAAAAAACAAAAAACTAAATAAAGTAATTAATTAAGAGCACAAAGGTAGTATATTTAATTTGTAGATTTTTTTATAGATTTGATATGATGTAGCTCTATTAATAGTGTGCGCACATGAAAAATACTCAATAGTATTAGATATTATTATTACAGATAATTTTCTGATACAGAAATAAAGTTGATATGATTTGATTACTTGTACATACACTGTGTGTTACGCGCACTCACTCGATTAAGACTGAACAACTGGTGGGCAGCATCATAGCACAGAGTGAGTTTTAGCCAGCAACAGAGTACAAGCTCTGTTGTCTAGAATTGTTGCGCAATTGTAAACAACGCCCTCGTTTCAAATTTATAAATAGTATTTGCAATAAATTTGTTTAACAATGTGTAAGCACGAAATCTACTTATTGGAGTTATCGGTTTGTGATGGAAGCAAGAAGCAAGAAAGTCAAATATTTTAAATATATCTTAAAAAACATCAGTTGGTGGAAATTTGTACGTTGGCTGGCAAAAACTGTAGTGGAAACATAAAGCACTTGGCCACTCTATTGTTTGACAACCTCCCTCGGAATGCAGCAATTTGCTATAAATATCAGGCCAAAAATGAAAAGACATAATCTTACTTACACAGTCATGTAGATACAGTCTTAAAACAGTAGTTCAACCAGTCATATTCACACAGTCATATTCAGCAGGTCAACAGTCTACATACAGTCAACACAGGAGTCTACTAGAGAGATACACCATCTAGCTCGAACGGCGGTGCTGCTCAACTAAATTGAGTTGCAATGACAGCGTACTGATCAATCAAGATGACATCCATTAAATCAGCGAAAGAACAGAATATTGGAGAGGCGGTCATAAAAGCAATTAACAATTCGTTTCGTTGGATTCGTGTCAATACTACAAAAAACAGTAAATCTGGTACGAGAAACATTCAATCAGCAGAGTCATAAACCATATATGTGGTTATGAATTATGCAGAGGGAGTCGATGATTACTTGCTCTGTGATCACCGTCAGTTTCTTTCTGTCGATACCGACATCGTCGAAAAAAATAGAGTATTTTTTGGGATCGTTCTCCTGGAACCGAACCAAAGTCCATAGACCGCGAATCGCCGCTCCCCGAACTCTTCTCTGAACTTCTCTTGCAGGAAGGGCACGCATTTTTCGTAGATGCCCCTCTTTTCATCGTTAATGAGTTCTGCTTGATTGGGTTCATTTCCCTCAAACCTCACTATGGGGTCCAAAATCAACGCAGTTCCACCTTTGCTGTCAAACGCTACTATGTCTGGTACCTCGGCGACCCATCTGTGTCCACACAGTATACCTCTTCGCGGCAAGCGTAACCTTTCTTTTGCATAAGCTCAATGATCTTGACGCCATGGTGCCGGCGGGTCACAAGCACATAGGCTGGAGTTTCCTTCTCTCGGCCGCATCTGCGGCAGAGGATCCCAACGTCATGTGACGCCTGATCACCTACTCCCGGTACGCCACGGAGAAGAGCATAATTGGCGCTGAGTTTTACTGCATTGATCCACTCTGACACTGAGAGAAGTGCTTTGTCGCAAATGAATTTATTCCTAAGCGTCGAAGTTTTGAAATGTTGGACGCCATACCCTTGCCATTTGCAGCTTGCCCATTCCTCAAAAGCTATCTCTCGTAGAGACTGCCTTATCTTTTTTAATATAGTCAGCTTCTTCGAGGCTTACATTGTAGATTTTCAACAGCTCTTTGCATTCGGAAACTTCATTGCTGTAATTAAATATTGACTGGAAGAGAGCATCGTCGACGTTGGCCAATCTCTGGGCCACCGACCAGTTCTGGAGAGGCGCCTCCCAGGAACATCTATGTAGACCCAGCCCACGATAGCGACATGGGGCGTACAGCATAGCGTTAGTTGTATTCCCAGGTAAGCTGAGCATTGCTTTGGCACTTCGACGAATTACAGTGTCGATTCCATCCAGGCTCGTTGAGGATAGTTTTATAAGCGGTGCTGTCTGAAGGGGATGTCAGTGATGGGAAGAGGTATTGGTTAATGACATTAAGCTTCTGGTCCGGCTTTGGCGATTGGAAGCCAAAGCTTGTTCAAATTATCATTAAATTTATGGATCGCACATCACTAAGCTGAAGCTCACCATCAAAATTACACCGAGTTACTTTATTTTCTCGTTATTTCCTATTGGGGCAATTTCTTCCCCACTTTCCAGGCGTAATTTTGTGCTCAGGATTTTGCCGTCCTCGATTACAATAGCCGAACTCTTTCCTGGGTTGACACTGAGTCCAATCTCCCTCAAGGTGCTTTGAATTCTGTTTATTCGTTCGGCTGTTTATTCGGTTGCTTTGAATTCTGTTTCGAATTCTGTTCGGCATCGTTAACGCTGGGAGTCGTCACAGCCTGGTCATCTGCAAAGCCGGACAGTATTACGCTTTGGTCATTCAGCTTGTATCCAAACCGACCGGCGAACTGTTGGTCACATACTTCTCTATACAGATGATCAATGGCCAGTTTAAATAATGTGGGAGAGAGTGGTCCGCCTTGTGGTACTCCACGCCTCACGTATATTGAATTGGTTTTCATTAGGCCAGTCCCTATATTTATTTATTATTCAATGATTCCCCTCAGATCTGGGGAGACTCCCTTACTCTCAAGAGATTTTAACACATGGCGATGCTACGTTGTCAAACGCCCCGGTGACGTCAAGGAATGCTGTTACACAATTTCTTTTATTTTCCTTTTCGTCTTTTAGTACAGATTAATAATGCGAGAATTCACGTGGCATCCCGGTAGGCCATTTACAAAACCCCTCTGACACGGATGAAAGCTCACCTGCAGTCGCAATTCAACATCGTATACCTTCTCGATGATACGTCGAACGATTGAGTATACAGTTCCAGGCCGCCATGAGTGGATATCATTGCTATCACCTTTGCCTTTATAGATAAGGATCGTACGACCTTTTGCGAAAAGGTTCTGGAAAGTAAGCTGTTTTAAGCATGATTTCAGCGATGAACTTGATTATGTGGGCTACGTCCAAAGCTTTTATTGTACGGATTAGCACTCCGTCTGGCCCGGGGGAAGTATCCAAGTAAGTGGATTTGATGGCCTTATGTATTGACTGTAGCTTACAACGCTACGTGGGCTGTACGTTAACAACGTCAGGAAATTACATAGATTTCATAGATTTCTCTTTCTCTGAGATTAGGAAGTTCAAGGGTATTCTTGAAATGTTCTTCCACTGATTCAATATTAATGGAACATTGTGTTGGGGCATCTGCGTTCATCACTTGTTACACTACTTTCTTACGGCGGTTATAGTAATTGAATTGTGCAACTTCGTATTGGTATTGCTCCCGCCGACGCTCCCTTGCCACTTTATTAGTTCTCAGGGGATTGGATGCCAACCATGTATCTTTAGTTAGGATTTTCTCCTTCTTTTTTTTCCTCATTTGGTAATAGTGCACAGCCGGATGTTTCGGGCTTGGTAGGCTACTGTTTGCCTCACGCAGAAACTTGAGGAACTTGCTTGCCAGTTCATCAAAGTTTTGTGAATCGAAGTGCTCCACTGATGTGACAACAGCGGCCTGAACAGTCTGTCCAATATTAAACTTATTCAAACCAATACTCAAAGCTAAAAAAGAAAAAGAAGAAAAGACTAAAAATAGATAATATATACAGTATTTACAATGGGCTAGGGCCAGATTGGCCGCGCCCTCGCTCTGAAAAGAGCGATTGGTGCCTCCGTACCCTCCTATCCTATATTTTATATATAAATATATAAAAGTCTCCCTTCAGCCCGGTCAGAAAATGACCGGTTACCAGTCCCGGCGACGAGGACGCAGGAGACCCCTCACAACTAACTTTATGCTTCAGTAATTATATAAAAAAGGAAAAACGTCGATAGTGACGCTGACAGTATGCATTAATCAAGTAGTATACACCAAAAATAACTTAAATGGCCAAGTTCTAGCAGTGTGTAGCGATTATCATCAAAATGTGAGGGCACGGGGCCCTCGAATTTTCAGAACATCACTCTATCAATTTCAACATAATGTGCCAGTAAGTGTTAGAGTAAGTTTGAGTTTAAAATCAATTTAGCTTCAAGAAGATTTAAGTGCGAGAGTTTAATGTAATAAGCTTAGTTCAATTAGAAGAATTAATTGTAAATTGTAGTTTTGTAAAGTATCTAAAGTCAATTCTAGTCAATATGTTTGTATGTATGTATATTTTATTGCTCATAAAGATGAAATCTTACAGAAGGGTTTGGTTAAAGTTAAATTAATACAAATGAAAGAAACTATTATAAAAATACAAATATCATCATAGTTACAATAAGTAAGAAAAATGGATAGCATCAACTTAAACAAATATCTAGATACAAGGGAACTTAATTAAACATCTATATATGTGTATGGAATAATAGTAATAATAATTATCAAAAAAGAAGAAAACAAAAAAAGAAATAAAAAATAAATAAATGAATCAGGTTTTACTTCCTAGTTTTGTTTTCCTCACTCCCTTCTTTTTAATTCAGTTTTGATTTTCCTTTTTATTTTATAACAGCTCATTCGCTTATTATTCTTCTTAGTTTTAAACAATTAGTCGCAAATATATAAATATTGTTCAGCTTAATTTCACTGTCTATAACTAGCAAGTTTACAATTGTTTTTGATGTAACAAATAGCAAGCCAAATATTTGTTTCTAAAGTTTCTAAGGTTAGACAATAAATCAAAAAAATGATCTAAATTATCAAATTCACCCGATTTGCATAACTGGCAGGCATCAGAACTGGAAAACAAATATTTTTTTCCATTCGAGAATAAACTAGGTGTCTTTTTACTTGCCAAACGAAGTTGGGACATAATCCTTAATTTGTTTCTTTGTACAGTAAATCCAAAGTATGGTTCCATATCCCCTAGCGCATTAATGTTTCTAAAATAAACATTAAATGACGAATCAGTTACAGCTTCAATATCATTATTAATTAGAGAATTTTTAAATGACTCTAGCAATCTATTATAGTTTCTTGATACTGACTCCGGGTCCTGATTATTCCACGCATCCTGGGCTCCAATCATCGCCAAGTACTGACTCATAAATGCGCACCAATTATATGGGATATTTTTGTTATCTATGAACTGAAATAATTTATTATAACAAAGTTTCGGTATTTATTCATTTGTCACAAGCAACAGCTTATTCCACCAACCATTCATTCTTTTAAATATCCTGAATTTAACGTGAATTCGCCCTGTTTCCGATCTCACATAGCTACTAGGGCTATTTAATGGAAGATGGAGTAAACTTTTGAAGAAAGACAACTGATTTCTCTCCAACAGATCAGTATACTCTGGTCCCCAGACTTCGGAAGCGTTTTAGACAAAATGGCTGCAGATGATACATAACGAGGCTACCGGGAAAAATGGGAAGGCCTGAGGAACAAAGAGAGGTTACGCTGTAACCCACCTATAGCGGTGGCATGCTTCCGGGTCATGGGTATCTGCAATCCCATCTCTTTTGCAATGATGGCGTGATCCAACCTGCCCTTTGTGCCACCAAACAGAGATGACGGGAGAGCATCTCTGCTCTCAATTAAGAGACTCTCCGACTCATCTGGACCGAAACATTTTTATTTAGATTCCTTGACTGGGCTGCTCGCCGAAGAATGGCCAAAAGATCAAATGCAACCGTTAGATAAAAAAACAAAAACAATACTTTCTGTTAAATTAGTAAGAGAAAGTAAATATATAAATTGTCAATCATCAAGCAATCTTGGCCATTTTATCATTTCTTACATTCTCTGCCTTCTTTTCTTTTATTGGAATTGGTAGGAATGAAGTAAAAATAGAAATAATAATAAATGAAGAAATTGATTGCTCATGGATATATTCACAGTCGGTAGTTGAAGAAAGAAGTGTATTAATAAAAAAAAAGGCGCCAACGGCCAAATTTAGAAGAAGGAGCTAGCAATGTAATGAGAAGTTGTAGTAACCTAGTAGATGACAAAGTAGCTCTACATTAGAACAACCTATGTAGTGTGCGGACATGAGTGAACCATTCTTCTCTTCTGGCCATAGGCAACCATTCATTTTACTAGAGGCAGTGGAAAGGGGGTACAGGCAGGTACTAGCAGTGCTATCTGCCTTGCTTGGAACTAGCTTGTTTGTTTGTGTGTTTATTTGTCTATGTGTGAGTGAGTCCGTGTGTATGTATGGTGCGGACGTTAGGATTTCAAACTCCTATCTAAGGATTATACCAGCGTTCTATGTGTAATTGGTCCAAGTGGCAAATGGTTGACCATTAAATAATATACTTTATTAATTGTTAACCCCTAAATGGACAGAGAGCAGCACACGCTCTGGTCCCAGTGGAGGCAGAAAGAATCTTCTGCTGGTATTAATATCCGAGCATAATAGATGAAGCAGAAGTCGCCCGTAGACCTTTATGGAAACTGGAGAAGCTGCTTGTTGGACAGAACAGTTGGAAGTTGGGAGTTGAACGTCTCTGCCAGATTCCAGCCACAAAGACCTTTCCACTCCCGACGCTCATTCAGCCTTGTCTGTAGGACCTCATTTCAACAATAATTCTTAATTTTCTCTCCATAATTTTTTTAACCTCAACAAATATGAGACCTATGAACTTAAACTTCTACTGAGAATTTATGAACCGTAATTTCTCAATTATTTCGCTCACGTCCGAATTGTGCTGTTTTTGTTTGTGAATTTAGGTGGTTTCTATTAATAATCTACTTACATATTTATTTTTACTATCCCTTACTGTGGTATTCATTTTTGGAATTATTTATGAAATTGAACGTTTATTAAAAATACATTCCTACGAAAAAATGTATTTCTAATACTATGTTTTAAATGTGTGAACAGTATACCTGAAAAATCGTAGTAAATTCAAACTGGATGTTCCTTTTAGGTATGATCGCAACCGACACGAAATGCTAACAGCTGCACAGATATAAACCTAACATTTTTATTTGAGACATTAATCCGGGAAAATTAATGTAAAAAAACAGATTTTGAATAGTTTCTGGAGAATGCAAGCCTAAATTTAAACTGCCGTTACAAGTTATAATGGGGAAGATGAAGAGAGGGCTGCCACAAACTTAACGAGAGAAAATTGCGAAAAAGGTCAGACAGCCAGCTTATTCTGTAAAGACACAACCGATTTTCTTCAGATTGGTATTGTATCCAATTGTAGAATAATTTAATCGGTATTAAATCGATACTTATCGATAATTGGTATTGTATCTAATTGTAGAATAAACAATACCGATTGGTATTGTAGGAACGCATTTAATAATCCTCAGTAGTGATCTTGAAATGACCCTGTAGAGGGGAGCTTCAAATGCCAGTTCACCCTGAACCCATCAAAAATACATTTTCCTGGAAAGATATTTCAAATAAAAGTATAGGCTTAAATGTACAATTGAATTCCATGTCGAAAAATATATTTAGTTTGGTCGCGGCTTTTCAGCGAGCTTCCAAGCAATTCCGATCTCTCCATTGGTCCGAGTTTAATTATTCCTCACGTCCGCTAGGCGAGGGCATATGTCAAGGTACTGTGATGTCATAATTTCCCCTCCACATAAGACGTATGATGGATGCGTCACCACTCCAGTTCGATGGAAATGGGCCTGCCTGTAAATAGTCGTGTCCAGTTAGCATGCGGGAGCAAGCCACTCTGACTCTTTTCGGTAAATCGAGCGGAATGCGTTCTCTTGGTTCAACAAGTGCCTGCCATTGTTTTCCCTCCGCACTAGATCTGTGGATGTTGAACTCTTGCATTTGAAACTTGGAAGCGGGTGTCCGTATAAGGAATAAATAAGTAAATAAATAAAATCCTAAACTAAACCGCAGGAAGCTTCCACATTCATTAGGTTGTTGTACCTCTAACTGTAGGTTTAATATAAGTTAAAATCAGTTTGTAATGTATTTTTTAAATTTTCTTCGTATACTTAAATTTTTATGCTGCATTTATATTATCTGTATGTTGTATCTGTATCTGTATGTTGTATCTGTATCTGTATGTTGTATCTGTATCTGTATGTTGTATTAACCAGCAGAAGAGAAAAATTAATAATGATTTTTTTTTAATTTAAGCATATCAATTTCCATGGTCATTCGCACCGGAGCCTTTTCAGAGCACTGCCGGTCTCCGAACAGTGTTTTCTAGTTTCAAACAACATTGTCCATCACCGGAAGTGAGTTGAAGTGGCTCCTAGAAATTCATAACACTTCCAATTACAGTTTCCACGCTAATCTAATGTGAACTTTAGAAATATATATATTTCTTTTATTTATATGTTGAAGTAAATGAGTTAGTGTTGTGTCAACACTGGGGCAGTGGAATGAATGGACTTTTACTGGTTACAACTGTGTGCTTTATGGGTGTGAACAACCTGACTTAGCAGAAGGTTACACTGATGCAGGTATTTTTACCAGCCATTAAACTCTTGGGTAGTTGAGTATATATCTATGTGTGTGTACCGTAAGGAAGTTAAGCTAGTCAAATATAATAGGGAGTCTTCTTATCATCGTGCACGTGTCTTGTATATGTATGGCTATCTAGAAGGCAGTGTGTTGTTTACCCGCGCTAAATACTTGCGCCCTCCACCAGCCATCAGTATTGTGTATAGCTGCTAATGGGTGCCCTTTACACACGGAAACACACCACTGCCACCTTAATACCTTGTTCATCGTAATAAATATTTAAGGTACGTGCGCGCAAACAACATGAGCTCACCGCACCTCTAAATACATCAACACTCATAAATACTGCCTTCTCTATACTACTCTGAGTTTGCCCAATCACCTGTATGGCTCTAAACAATGCCGCTATAAATATTAACTAAGTAATGTTACTTAGCCGCACTTCTCCTACGCCAGGCTTACACTCCTTACCTCCTTCTCTTTACAAAGTCTTCAATTCCTTTCTTAATTCTAACTCCTTTTCCCCTCTATTTACATTCTCTTTCGGAGTAGTATACGGAAAATAATTTTAGCTAATATATATATATAATTATGTTAGGCTGATATATATATATGTGTGTGTGCGAACAAAATATCTGAAAAACAAAAAATCGCTGTTGGAAGCTCAAAGTTGATATTCCGTTTAGGTGCCACCGCGTCTGACAATAAGTTTTTTTGGTCGGAAGTGCGATGTTACTGATCGTTTATTTTTGGTTTTTCGCGATTTTCTCGAAAATGGTTCCAACGATTTTATTTAAACTTAGTACCCTTTCTACAAATAAAAATGCCTTTCACTTTTATTTGAAACATTTATCCGAAAAATTGATGGGGTCTGAGAAATCTGTGACATTAATTTTCAAATGTTATGTAGGCCTCTCAATGTTCAATGTTATTGGCACTCTCTTTACCGGAAGAGCTACTAACTTTTCAATATATCAAATATTAATTTAAACTTTTAAATTAAATCCTGAATCTCTTCAACTAATACCTGCCTTGGGTAGATATATGTATTTATCTTAGGCTAAGTAATCATGTCTAAATTAAAAAGAATTTCTTAATTTTACACCTATTTGAACTTTTAGGTTTCTACAGCCATTTTCATAAAAAACACTTGAGGTTGCCGGTTGAGACCGCCTCAGTGGTTTGCCAGAATCCGACGTTTTATACATATTGCAATGAATCTTTTCAGGTCATTACACCTTGAAAGCTTATGGAGCACTTAACCTTGGTAAAAAAGGGGCGTGGCTCCTTCCTCCGCCATCTTGACTCCTTCTTGATAACCATCTTCATCGTATATGGTAGACGGAGCTTAATTTTCTCTTTCTTGTCTACGTTTGTCTGGCGGGTGACATGATCTAAGTCTCCCATCTCTCACCCTCCTGCCGAAGTTTTAACTTTGTCTTGCCCCGGAAAACCATTAAACGTTTTTTACTCTGCTTTTTCACAACTATCCCTGAGCAGGGGAGCCATATTCTGCTTAGACGGAATGCTTAGGCGTACATCGTCTCTATTTAGACAGTTTTCCTCTTTCTCCACTTCCTCTCTTATGACAAATTCGTAATAATTGTTTACATGGGCAAGGACTTTGGTGTCTTCAAAATTTATGGCATGCCCATTCGTAGACGATGTTCTGCGAGGGCATACTTCTCCGTTTTGTTAAGCCTTACACAGTGAATATGTTCTTTAACACGTGTTGTGGTTAATCTTTTAATCTGGCTTATGTATTTTCCCCCACAGCTGTAAGGCTGTAGACCCACTGTTTTGCAGAGGAACACGTGTTAAAGGACATATTCATGTGTCAGGCATAACAAAACGGAGTAGTCTGCCCTTGCAGAACATTTGTCTACAACTGGGCAGCCATAAATTTTGAAGACACCAAAGTCCTTGCCCAGGTAAACAATTATTACGAACGTATCGTAAGAGAGGCAGAAGAAATTGAGAAAGAGGAAGACTGTCTAAATAGAGGCAATGGGCTCCGCTAAGCAGAATATGGCTCCCCTGCTCAGGGAAAGGAGTGAAAAAGCAGGGGAAAAACGTTTAATGCTTTATCGGAGTAGGACAATGTTAAAACTGTGGCAGAAGGACAGTTAGATGGGATACTTAGATCTCGTCACCCGCAAGCCTATCACATAGACAAGGAAGAGAAAATTAAGCCCCGCCCACCACCTATGGTAAAGA
The DNA here is from genome assembly GCA_011037195.1 of Triatoma infestans. Classification (NCBI taxonomy): domain Eukaryota; kingdom Metazoa; phylum Arthropoda; class Insecta; order Hemiptera; family Reduviidae; genus Triatoma; species Triatoma infestans. The sequence continues at coordinate 8,972 of JAAEAF010008232.1, read as the reverse complement.
TAGTGATCAAGAAGGCAGTCAAGATGGCGGAGGAAGGAGCCAGATCCCTTCTTTAACTTCATTCCTCCATTAGCTTTCAAGGTGTGATTACCATGAAGAGGCTCATTGCAATATGGGCGAATCGTCTGTTTCTGGGAAATCACTAACGCGGTCTCAACCCAGAAACTCAAGTGTTTTTCATAACAAGTGAAACTCAAGTAAATTTGTAATAGCTAAAGTAAGAGAAAGTCTTGTGAGTGTTTCATACCAGATTTTTTGTGACGTCAAAAATAGTATCTCTTCCTCCCAATCATTTACCCCATATTTTTAATTACTAGATCGCTTGTATCCTTGTTCAATAGGCACAAAGTGTCTTTGAACTAGAAGAAGCTGGGTAATATAATTTGTGAATGGGTTTTGGGGAAAAGTATCTTTATTTTATTCATTTATATTTATACATACTCTGTATTCATTTAATTTCTAATAATGTAATGAACAGTTACTATTGAAAACATATTTTTGTAATTATTACAACATACATTTTTAATGTAATTTCTTCGACTGAATAAGACAAAATAAGCGCTTTAAAGTCGAACGTAATCAATGACGACATCATGTCATGAATGTTGTAATTAAGTATTATAATGACCTCATCATTTAAGTGCTGCATTTTTCAAAATTATTGTAATTATTAAAAAAAAAAAAAAGCGGTGCGAAACACTCGCACTACTTTCTCATACTTATTACAATTTATTCATGGAAAATTGATGTAAAACTTGGAATTTTTCCTAATCTTTTAGTTGTCCTTAATTAATATGGATGGCGGATAGTCGTCACAACGGATGTTGGTTTTTAGAACGAATAACTAGTGATGGGCATTATTCGAACTTGTTCGAATAAAATGCATTTTCTATTCCTTGCAACAATAAAGGAAATCATTATTTACTAGTTACTTTTCATTTGTCATTTCTTTATTTAGTAGCTTTACAAGAAATGTAAGATCTGGCATATTTTGCGTATGTCTGTGAGTCTGTCTGTATTTAACTATCTAAGAATGTGACCTTTCACATATAATTATTATAATTCACATATGTAATATCTGCCCCTTATAAAAAAAATGAGATACTGACTTATGAAGACAAAAGGGAACCGCTGAAGCGAATCCCGATAGTTTGCAATAACATCGCAGCGAGCCGGCAATGCGACAAGCTAGGCTGCTATAGTAATTATACAATTTTATATATATACGCTTGCATGTGTTGCAAAAAAAGATAATCGCAGCAAGTTCAAACTTGATATTTATTTCAGTTTTACGAGTGCATTTGGCAGAAAAATTTTGGTCAAAATCGGCGAACTACCACCCGCTACCACTTTACTGCAAGTGTTTTTTAGATTTTTGTGATTTTTACGAAAACTGGTGCAATGAAATTCTTTACTTGCTGCAATACCAACTGCACATGCAAACAGTCACCGCTATTTATTTGGAACATTTTTGCGGAAAAATCGTTTTAGGGTATTTTGCGGAAGGGGGAGGTAAGGCTATCGTCTAAAGTGCCATTTCCTAATATTGTACGATCCTGTCATCTACATAATAATTATTAAATGTATAATTTGAAGAGAAATGGTTGACGACCGGAAGTGCGGCTGCACGGTTTTTTCCTTTTTTCTGTAATTTCCTTGAGTTTCTTTGAACTTGATATAATAATTTCATGTGCGTACGTAGACCGACCAGTTTTGTTTGGAAGATTTTGCGATGAAGTCTCTTTCAGATGAGAGCCCCCGGGGAGCTTGATAAAGGTCCTCGCTGCCCAGCTGCAGATTATTACCAATTAATGCAGGTAATAATTAATGCCTCAGCTAAGCTACAGTAAAGAAGGGTGTGGGTTTTCTCTTTCAAACCAAAAAAATTTTAAAAAATCGGTTGAGCCGGTTATTGATTTGATCGGTTATTTATAAATAATAAAAAAAAAAATTAAAATTAATAATAATAGAAATAATATCAAAAAAAGAAAAGAAAAATGAACTGGCGTTAACAGCAAACCGTCAAACAAAAAAAGAGGAAAAAAAATCAATAAGATATAAAAGTAAAGTAATGCCTACTTATTCAGGCGGGCTTAACTTCCAACTACCAAATTAGGTGCCGTGGACGGGGGAAGAAAGCACCTACTTTACTAATAACATTTTTCAACAAATATAAAATTTAGCAGTTATACGCTGGAGTCCTCCCACTACAAGTCCATGCTCATAACCACTGCACCAACACCCGCCCCTCAGTAAGATATATAATAAAAGCTACAAACAATTGGAAAAGCTAAGAAAGAAAAACAATAAAATTGGGGAGTAGAAAATAACAAAAAAAAGACCAGTTAAGTTAGGTGGTTTTTAGTTGTACATATAAAATTTATTTGTGCCTCAATAACTCTTATAAAAAAAATCTGGTGTGAAACACTCACACAACTTTCTCTTACTCCAGTTCTCAAAGTGATAATTGATAAATTTTATAGTTTGTGTACCAAATTTAATGAAATTCGTCGAAAACGGAAAAAACTGTTCAATAAAAGCCACTTCCGGTTTACTAATTTTCTTGAAACTCAGAATTTTGGCCATCTATTTATTTCTAACTAATTATGTTTGGATGATAGAATTGTATAATCAACTAGGATAGCACTTGATGAAAATCTAACCCCACCCCTCCCCTAAAAGTGCCCTTAAAAGAACTTTCCCAGAGAAATGTTTTAGATAAAACTTGTAGATCTTTGCATGCTTAGTTTATATACGAAGTTTCAAAAAAATCGTCGGAGCCATTTTTGAGAAAATTGCGAAAAAGTAAATAAATCATTCAGTAAAGTGGTAAAGTAAACGCACTTCCGGTTATCCGATTTTTTTGAAACTCGGAATTTCAAACAACATATTTAGTTCTAATTAACATTATTTAGATGACAGAATTGTCTAATAAACTGAAATAGCACTTTAGATGGAAACCTAACCCCACCCCTCCCCCAAAAATGCCCTTCAATGCATTTTGCCGGAGATATGTTTCAAATAAAAGTTGTAGCGCCTTGTATGTGTGGTTGATGTTCCTAATTTAAAGAAAATCGTCGGAGCCATTTTTGAGAAAATCACAAAAAAGTAAAAAATCCTTCTAGTAAAGTGGTACTTTCGGTTGAGGAATTTTGACAGATAAAGTAGTGTCAGATCCCATAGTGATCCTAAACGGAATATCAAGTTTCAACTTTCTAAGGTTTTTCGTTTTTGAGCTATGCTGTTCACATACATACATACATACATACACACACACACACACACCACACACACACACAGACCATTTGCTAAAACCACTTTTTTGGACTCAGGGGACCTCAAAACGGATATTTCCTGTGAAAACTCGATATCGAAAATTTGACACGATTACAATACTTCCCCTTTCTAGGAGTAAGAGAAAGTAAAAATATCAATACGAAAGGGGAATATACATGAAACAAAAAAAAAAAAAAATAACTGCAGTTAGGCAAAATATATATATAATACATTCATTTATTAAATTGTTAATTCATTTATTGTAAACTGTTAATACCCAGTTAAATCGGGAAGTAAACCAATAAAAAAAATAAAATATGAAATTAGGCAGTATTCACAAAATTAAATAAATTAGAATCAAATCATATCAGCTCCTTATTGCGGGAGAAGATCTAAGAAAAATAAGAGAAAGTAAAAAAGCAAATACAATAATGAAGAGAAGTGCAATAAAATAAAAACAAAATAGAAAAAAATAATAAACAAAACCTTCTAAGTGGTTTACTCTTCCGCACCAGATAAATAGTAAAAAAACTTGAGGCCACGAACATCAACTACGGAATTTGCCGAAACCAGACGGCAATGATGTGAGCTCGACTTTTAGTGAGGGGGAGCTATGAATTTTAGCCGTTACAAATCTACGATCTCTTTTTATAAATAGCAATTTATATGTAAAATTTATAGTTATGTATAGTTAAGTGGTACTTGCTGTTCTTTTGGTTGCTGAAAGATGAAAATGCATCTTCTCTTCCGCTCCACAATTGAGGCGAAGTCCCTTGATCCCGTTAGGTGACCCTATTTGGAAGCAATCCCAGCTCAGTCTCTCAAATAGGCGTTTTCGTTGGGGTGTACACCCAGATTGTCACATTTTATCTTTTTTTCTTAATGAAGTTATTTTTTCCACAAGAAAAAGAAAATCCGGCAATCAGCCGTGCATGGGATCTATCTCGTTCGCACGAACGTTACTCACACACGCTTCACTATGTTTTTTACAGCACTAGCTCCTGACCTATGGACTTTTATGCTTATAACCAATCTATTTCTGTTGTTACTATGGTCATTAAAAATACCCTCTCTCTCTAATACTACTGTCACTGCTTTTAAAAACAAATACCAACACTGAAGTGAATAAAATTTAAATAAAATTATTTAACTTAACTAGAAGTAACTAATTTTTTTCTTTCTTTTTATTCTTTTTTTTCTATATTATTAGCCGCAGCTCGGGGTAATAACATAACACTGAAGTCCGTCTGTTAAATTTAGTAAACAATCTAGGTTTGAAGGAGTTTTGCCAAATCTAGCGATGTGAATTGCAGTAAGATAAAGTCGTGGGCATATTTCACCCAGATATTATTTTCATATTCAACATCACAGAACCCATAATTCCGGTTGAAACTCACATTGTAAAACACAATATTATTCTCTCCTATAGAATAAGAGGGAGACATTTAATGTCAGCCTTATCAAACAAGATGAAACATTATAGTGATAATAAAGAAACCATTAACTTGTTTCGTAAAAATGTAATACATGAATGGTACTACTACTTCGAAATAATACAAACTGATTGGGTTGTATATGTGTATAAAACTTGCCGGCTACTAGATCTTTAAGAAAATGATTGTGCCCAGTGAAGGTTTCCGGTTGTTGAGCAGTTCTCATCCATCCCATAATGATTGAATCTCACGCATGATAAAAACACACACACACACACACACACACACACACATACACACTGGAGTGTTCCTGTCGGGACTTCGGCCCCATTATTATGGTGAGCGACACCTGTCGCCCTGCAGCGCAACAACTTTCAAACCCCTTCCTCTTCTTCTTCCTTCTAATACATAATTTAAATGGATATCACAGTAATGAGCATGTCTGGTTCACAGTACGGCCAATGCGCAACCCCAGTTTCAGAAATAAATACCAATGTCCTGAGAAATATAGTGGCGTCTTGGATATAAGGCTAGTTGCAGCAGTTTGCATCTGCTGATGTATGCAGAAATGGCAGGAGTGAGTCAGATTATCTCGCAGTAACCCTGTAATATTGATCATGCATACACTTTAAACAAGACAGAGAGCTGTAAAAGAGATGACGGCCAGATGGCCAGGATGGACCAGAGGTCCTCGCCGCAGCTGGACAACCGCACAATTAAAGAATAGTTGCCAATTAGAATTGTGATAATCGCAACAATAGCAAGACTTTTACTTGCTCTCTTACTCCTGGTAACAGCAACAATACATGGCAAATTCGAAATTGAATTTTTAGCGAAAACACATAGTTTGAGTTAGCTCGAGTGCGAAAAATATTTTTATCGCATGGTTATTAAACAAAATGTCTCGAAAATGAAAAATCACAGGATGGCAGTCTCTTTAGTTAGGTAGATTCACCATCTCCGCATATGACATTAAGGTTTAGGTCAAAATTTTGGGCGACATTATTCAAAGTTTGTTGGCGACTTTCTCTAAACTTTCATATACTATGCTAAGTCACAAAAATGCTGACCACTTTTATTTGAAACATTTTCCCAGGACAATTGATTTACATAAGCTTTCCGTTACAACTACAATCTACGATCTGTCATACGTATTTAATATTAAGGTTAATTACAAGCATTGCTAGAATTTTAAATTTTGAAATAAATTAATTAATCGGGAGGGCAACTTTTCAGTATTAATTATTTTTGGAATCCCTTCTAAAACGGCTGCAACGATTTCCTTTCGACTTGGATTTCTACTGAACAATTAGGAACTATCACTTTTATTCGAAACATTTTTCTGGGACATGTCTTTTATTGATTTTTATTGATTGTCACAGAGCAATGCAAAAAATCAGCAACTACTATAATAATACACAATCCCCCCCCCCCACACACACATACCTATATTTTCTTAGGCCAATTAAAGTATTAGTAAAAATGTCAAGTTTGAAGAAAATGTCTCAATGGGAATAATAATAATTGAGGAAGTCGTTAATGTGGTAATAAAAGAGAAAGTCGTATCAGTATTTCATACCTAGTTTTACTTTCTCTTACTTCTAGTAACAGGAAGTATTGCAATCGTGCCAGATTTTCGAAATTGAGTCATCTTCGGAAATACATGTTTCCGAGTCCCCTGAATACGACAAAAATGTTTGTAGTGCATGTGTGTGCGTGTGTTTTTGTGTTAACAAAATAGCTTAAAAACTTGTTATTCCGTTTAGGGACTACAACCTCACCAACACGAAGATTTCGGACAAAATTCATCAACTGGAAGTGCGACTTTACTGAATGTTTTTTCAGTTTTCCGTGATTTTCTCGAAAATGGTCCAGCGATTTCCTTTAGTCTTCGTATAACATCTACATCCGTAAATATCTAGCACTTGTATTTTATAACATTCTTCCTGCAAAATTGATTTTTTAGGGGTTCTGAGGAAACAATAGCGTTATGCTTAGCAAGAAACTACCACTTCAATATAATAAATGGTTTTACCACCTAAATAATATTAACATTAGAATCATTGATACACTTCCATATTTGAAGAAATTCGAGTGATCGGAAATGCGATTTTATTGGATTGGTTTGAGTTTTGGAGAATTTTTTCGGAAACGGTTATAACGATTTTCTTTAAACTTGGAATATTTGCTTCATAAATAGAAACGTATCATCCGTCATAAAAGCCGTAGCATGCATGTTATTGTTGTTCCTGACAGGTTTCTGATTTTCATCCATCGTCAGAGTAAAGTTATCAAATTCGTGTAGAGAGCTTACTTCAACTTAATGTTTTCGTTATCTCTACACTTGTTGATATCCGAGGGAGGTTATAAGGTTATGTCACTGTGTGTGTGTACGTGTTAAAAAAAAAAATGGATTGATCATAAATGATGATTAGACATTAGAGGATGGTGTATAATAAATAGCGAAAATATTGAAGAATATTTTACTTTAAATTTACAAGTTGGTGTTTTATGCAGTGTTATCAAGGCATTTTAAATAGGGGGGCGATAAACTTTCAGGAGTACATTATATAAATAAGAATAGATAAGTTTGAAGAAAGGGAATGCATAAAGTTAAAACATGAAAAAGTAATAAATAACTACTGAAATGCATGCAAGACAATGTAGGATAAATGTAAGGAGATTGGTAGTAAAAGGTAAATTTGAGATGATATTAAAATAAATAATTAGAGCAAGTGAAATTATTCGTTTTCATTTATCATGCTTACTTATGTTTAAATTAAATTACTTCATGTTTAAATGAGATTAGTAATATGTTGGGAGATAAAGTATTAAACATAAAGTAGTTTCATTTAAACATAAATAAGCATGATAACTAAACACGAATACAATTTCACTTGCTCTAATTGTTTATTTTAATATCATCTTCAGTTTTGGTAGCAAAAACTACCAATTTCCTTACATTTATCCTACATTATCTCGCATGCATTTCAGTAGTTATTTATTATTTTTCCAAGCTTTTAACTTTATGCATTCGCTTTATTCAAACTTCATTTACTCTTATTTGTATAATGCACTCTTGAAATTTCTTATCCCCCCTCCCCCTATTAATAAAAATACCTTGCCAAAACACTGCATACTTAACACCGCTGTACGCTAGCGAGTGGGCGGACCTTGAAGCGGAGGGAAAGCACAATAAAATGAATAAATGAAAACAATATTAAATCACATTAAAATGAACCTGTAAATACAAGAAGATATTATGAAGTATTTATGAATATGATTTTGATTCTCTTTTTGGTGTCAGTTATTATAAATCTAAATTTGCACAATGTTTGTTGGTTTGGATAGAGAGCGCTCCACATAAAGCCGCTTAGATATACAGGTAAAGTCTCCATCACCTTTATTTTCTAGCCAACCTATTATTATTATTATTTGTCTGTGGGGAGGGAAACCCTACGCTATCCAAAGCCTCACTGGGCTCATATAGCTACCCCAAGAAAAACGCCTAGAACAAAAATCCAGACCCGGATCTAATCCATCTAAGATTCATCGCAGTCCGAATAAATCGGACAATAACCTTAAGCAGAAATAGCCTAAGCTCTTCCACAGACATCCTATTCCGACCAAAGGTCCTGAACCTAATTTCCTCACAACCCAGGCAATCAGTCATAAGATGGATGGGTGTTTCCTCCTCTGTCTCACAGACTCTACAAAATGGATCCGGCATGAGCCCCATTATGTAGAGATGTCTCCATAAACCACAATGTCCAGTAAGAGATCCAACCAGATGCCTGAGAGCGCTTCGTGAAAAACACAGCAACGTCTCACTAATGGCCTTGTCCAGATCCCCCGATGAGCATTTTGGACTGCCAAAAACCAACTGAGCTCATCCATAAGGATGAATGCTGTGAAGCTGTCCATGTCTGGAAGCCTGACAGACATGTGCCAGAAGACACGCCAACAGCAGGCTCGGGACCAATGAAAGGAAGAGAGGCGCCTAATTTGGCAAACCTATCCACCTCCTCATTCCCAAAAATTCCCATGTGACCTGGCACCCAGACTAGAAGCACATCCTCAGAGAAGAAAGCTCTTCCAGTCTTTTAGAATATTCTAACACCAACCTGGAAGTGAAGACACATGAACTCAGCGCCTTCAGCGCAGCCTGGCTGTCCGAGCAGATACAAACACCTTTTATGTTAGTGTTACGTACGCTTTCATCCAAGACACAACAAAGAATAGCATAAACCTCAGTCTGGAAGA